>KV750975.1:15232-49145 GCA_001692915.1 Glonium stellatum
AATCACACTCAAACACCCCCGGATCGCCTTTCATATGAATTTGAATTAGATCAGCTCGTAGATTGTCTGTTTAAATAATTACACACGTTATTAGAAGACTAAGCTAGCCTTAATCTCCTAGGGTTTAAGATTATTTTAATGCCTTACAACTTTGTCCCTCGTCGTATCCTAGAGGATATCATGAGATTAACGACAAGAATTCTCCAAGTCTAGCAACTTGGCCAGAAAACAGCAGCGAGTGGGATAGGCCCCAAAACTATTTCCCTGGTGAGGATACTATGAATATGATTGGGAGGAGAGAATGCTGGTCGACAATGCTATTACGACAGTAGTTCTTGGTAAATGAAACGAGACACGAAGCGGCAACTCAGTTGGGAAATTGTAATTAAGATCTTAAGAGGCTAGTAAATTCTTGAAGGAAGCTTACGCCATGCCTGTCTTTTTAATGTCCTGCCCCCTTGAACTCGTATTTCTAGTCGTAGTTATTCGTCTGAACCCGTATATGTATATGCTCATGTCCGTTTTAACAATTTTCTCCGATCCCTCTCTTTACGATGGCTTCTTGGGTGTGAAATGCGTTGAATAACTCGAGTCACCGAATAGTATCTCAGACTATCCACCAGTGGGAGAAACTTGGTTGTGTTACGTTTCCAATTGACCTTTGAACACTGTTAGCATTCTCTAGATTAGATAAGGCACAAATTCTCAGCTACTTCGTCCGGTATATCCCTTAACGTCGTTTAAAATTTTCCAAATGGTGAATTGCCCTTGCAGATAACACAATATCACCTTGTGTCGTTTTAGGCACTCGTTTTAAGCTTGTTCTCGCCTCCCCTTTATGCCTCCAGTGACCAGAGTGCCTCCAGGAATCTTGGATGCATTCAGAGGTTGTATCCTCCAGGAGGGTGCTGTTGAATCATAAAACTCTAAATCAGCCCACAGACTACAAATTAATTTCATTTGGCTAATACTTGGCAATATACTAGGCTTTACTATAGCCACGTACACTGTATAGATTGTAGTGATTTTTGAGCTCGCCTCATCCCTTTATACTTCGAAGGTATCCTCAGTCTATCCTGTGGCAGCCTGCCGACCCATAGTTCTTCCCGCCCTCTCCGCCATAACTTGTTCCAGGGCTTCCAAAAGATCCATGTACTCCCTCGCACATCCCCACACCGGAGATATTTTAGCTAAGATCTTCCGCCCCTCCCTCAGAATCCTTCGAGGTCCACGTGGCGAGCATACGTTACCAACACCAGTGATATATGCTCGCATCCGGCTCGGATGTCCAGAACGCACGAACATTTGCACCATCTCATCATCATTAGGACGATCTAAGAGTATGAATGTCGGCTCTGGCGCATCTGTGATAGTGGAGCTCGGAGAGCTGAGGACTATTTCTGTAGTATGATTGGGGGAAGATGGGGGGCTCATACCAGCGTCCCCGCCATTGTGGTTGGTGGGCGATTGTCGGCGTGCATTAGAGTCGTTGGGGCTTTGAGCCTGTTCCTGCGTTTGTTTGTCAGATTGACTAGCCCGTGAGGCGAGCGATGTGTAAGAGCTATATGCCCAGAGTGCAAGAGTAGCGAGGAAAACAGCCGCTGGTTCGTAAAAAGCACGCATACTGTAACGACGGACATGCCAGTAAAGACAGCCAGCATGGAGTATTGCTAGACGAGCTTTGTGTTCGTCCCGTTGTGCCCATTGGAGGACATCGTGCTCAGCCTCGGAAATATCACTACCATTGACCATAGAGGGAGCTTTGCTCACTGTCTGTGTCTGTAAAGCGATGGAGGCGGCAAGCGCTCGGATTTTATCGTATGGAACTAGCAAAACGGTCCGAGCGAAGTGTAGATGGAACACAGTAGGATGTTCTGCGCCATTTAGCTGTGCTATCGTACCGTTTGCTGCCCAGTGGAGTACATCGACGCAATCACAGGCAGCATTACGCCAACTGGAGTACGTGGGAATCTCGGGAAGCCATCGGCTACGACCAAATTCTGACAACGCCTGAATACTTGTTGCGTCGTTAGGCCCTGCTATCTGAGGACGTCCTGCGGATGACTGCCAAAAGCAAAGCGGGCGCCTGAAGTACCGTCCTACTTCCCAAGTCTCTTGATATATACCGTGAAGCAAAAGGACGCGGCTGAACTCTCCAATATCAAGCTTCACCTTTCCTTCTACATAGATTTGCTGAAGCGCAGAGAAGAGAGAGGGATTTGCTGGCTTTATCAGTCAAGGCATCGCTAGCTAGGGCGACAGAACTTACGCTTATGACTCATGAATGCCTCTGACCATTGAGAAGTGGAGGCAGCCTCCCAAAGGCTATCACATGGAAGAGGGGCTTGGGCATCTAGCAAAGACAATGCCGGCTTCAAGTCGAAGTGATAATATCTCATACAATCTAGTAGCTTTAGTGTTTACCATCAGCGCTCCTTCTTGATATTCTTCAGACGCGAGCTTACCCAAGTTGAATATCCCAATCGAAACCTCGTTTCTGAATCAATCCAGCTCGTCCAATCTGATCTCAAAACTCCGGGTTCAGCTGGTTTTACCTTACGGTGGTTCGACAATAAAGCATGCTGGTGGCAGATTTCAACGAGCCTTCCATGATTTCCTCTTGCCACTGCAGCCAAACGAGAAGATCCGCTGTATAGCATTCCAACCTGACTTAATAGCACAGTTTGTATAGTAGGCGTAGAACAGCTTTTGATGGCTCCGTTCTCCAGTTCAACCATGACAACACGACGAAGAAACTCGTGCATTGGAATGATGCATCTCGAAAAGTCCTCCGTATTTGTGTACTGGGAACCGATTGAAGCAACCGAGAGAGCCAGCGGCCAGTATACATTAAGATTAACCGTGGGCTTGTGTATAACTGGAAATACTGGATTGAAATGTTCAAAATATAAATATGCGAAGTAATTCAAGTGACTATTCAATGGAAAATCGCCGCTCTTAAATGCAGGGAAAGGTATTCCGGGGTCAAGACATAGCTGAGTGAAGCAATCGTAGATCTTTTCATAAGTAGATGGTTCGATGAAGTTTAGCGTCTCCATATTCGTGGAGAACCTATTTACTACTATATTCCCTAAGTTTGGAAATAAAGGCGTACGTTGTTGGTCGTCAAGCTGGCCAGCAGGGAAGGAATCTGGAGATATTGGTTCCGCTCCATATACTGCAACAGATGATTTTTTTGATCGAGTAGTACAGGGGACCCGACCACCATCTGTACTTGTTGCATAGAGAGCCCCTCGAGCAGCTCCAGGAATGGTGGTATCGATAGATCCAATCGATGTTGTATGGGTGTGGGCTGGCGAAGCTACGTTGGAGCCTGAATGAGAGTCGGAACCCGCAATTGAGTGAGTACGCTGTCCTTGGTGGGAGCTTCCTGTACCGTAAGAGCTTATCGGTGCCGCCTGGCCGAGTGTAGTAGTGTCCGGGAAATAGTTAGAAGATGCGAAACCAAACCCTAGGATAGAAGTGTAATCGATATCCATGGCGAAGTTTGTAGGAAGCCAATTTATTGATGCATCGAAAGCAGCATCAAAAACTTCCGGGGGATAGACGGAGGGGAAGTTATTCTGCATGGAGTGAGAATTATCGCCAATTGCAGCCGCATTCATGGATGCGAGGCCAGCCACGTTCGTGCCTGGGTCTTCTTGGTAAGGCGGCGGTTGAGAACCTACTCCCTGAGTGCTGTAGACTGAAGTAGAGGCTTGGTGGTTGAAGTTCTGTGTGGCCGGGTTCTGTACATTATCACGAATCTCTAGGCTGGAATTCGCCATTTGTATATTCATTTGCCTATCGTAGCTGTTGTGCCCTATTTCTTGAGAGCTTTCAGCATAGTTAGACGGCCGGACATGCGGCAAGTTTTGCTCCTGAGACTGGCCTTGAATGTAACTATTCGTCTGAAACTGGGATCCGATTGGCTGATTAGGCGATTGGAGTTGCCGTTCATCTTCTTGATGAATGGAATCGTGCGGTCCCTGGCTTATACTCTCAGACTGATTTTCCTCATGGAAAATGCTATCTGATGGCGTTATATCTATGTGCTTCTTCCGGCGGCGTCGAGAAGGATACACGCAATTCAGAGACTTTTTTGCACAGCGCAAGCATATCCTACCCTTTGAGCATCTCTCCCGAGCCTTAGCACACTCAGAGCATGCTCTGTTTCTTTGAGAACTTATACGCAAGGTATCATTAGTATAAGGCGCTTGCCCGTCGTCTCCGTAGGAGTATGTGTGAGTCAGTTCATGGCGGGAAAGGGTATCGCTTAAGCAGTCAGTTTCCACCTTTGCTCCAGGGTTTTATGGGAGGATGCTCAGCGAACAAGCCATTCCCCCGCCTCACCTTCTCGAGAATCTTTTCGGACATACAGCGCAAGCGTAAGGCCGGCTCTCTTCGTGTTTCCGTTGGTGACGTTTTAAGTGCTCAGATCTCTGGAAGCTGCTTTCGCATCGATCACATCGGAATCTGGGACCATTATTTGCATAGCTGACCGTGGGAGCAGCAAGATCCCTGGGGGTCGGCGGTTGCTGTTGCGGAGCTGGGGTCATCTTCTCCAGAAGAAGAGGTGCATTATTGGCATGGCTATGCAGCAATGGAAATTGAGGCGATCCGCGACGTAATCGGTGGGCGACAGCTGCGAGTTGCTAGTGGTATGATGGGATCATGCAAGGTGAGGAGAAGGCCGGAGAATTATACGGGCGAGCAGCGGGGAAACCTGGTCATCTGCCGGCCCATGTCTCTTTTCACGCGAGATCCTCATGGCAAAAGAATTAGCACTTTTGACGCTATGGCGCCCACACTAGGGCTTGGGGCAGTCAGGGGCACCCTGCCCTGCTCCCCATTATAAATTCTGCCCCAGCAATCTCTAGTTGACTTTCTCGCCACAAAACTATTTCTAAAGCACATGCGTTTAATTACGCACAACTTCCTGAGTTTATTATACACGCACTTGCAAACTAATGGCTAAGTGATTATTTGCATATTATTTAGCTCGAAAAGTGCTGGGCTTTACATTTGAATCGGGCCGAAAAGTTTTTGGAGGCGCTGAACTAGACAATACTGTCAACCCTTCCGAAGCCCAACCCTCATATGCCCCCTCCCGCCTCTGTTCGCTCGAAAGTAGTAGGGGATGAAGTTTAACGTCTTAATCTGAGGTGTCGAAGCTCGATTAGATTCATTTGCTTGCTCCCCATTCGTTGCAACATTTCCTAACAACTCAGGTTCATTACCGAAGGCAGGCACTGCAGGAGAAGCGATATCTCGTGTATAGTGAATGCAAGCCGCGTCGTGCGCTGTAAGAGCGAGGTACGACTCCTGGGTTTCTGGGTCCGTGGTGAAAACCTCGGTGATTAAGGACGGACCATTCAGCGGGTGGAAAAGGAGTGACTACGAGGCAGCAAAGTTAGTTTTGTTTCTAATGGCAGTTAGTGGGTGTTATACCTTAAAATGATCTTCAACCCAGTCATTGTCAATATCTTCGACGCAGTAAACGACCGGCCCTCAGGCAAGCGCGATAACGGGCTGATTTGTGTAGGGATGAGGAGAAAGAAACCGTGGTTTCAGAGAGATGCTTAAGTTGAAGGAAGGATTTTTGATCAAGTAGTCAGATGGAATGGTCAGGTAGCCGTTCTTCGGGACTACGTTGGAGAGCGATGGTAAGAGCTGATTTTGTTTCAATGTTAACAGTTTACCACTGAAATTGCAGCTGCTTGTCTGGAAACTCACCTCCCATGTAGATGCATACAGCGGGATCCGAAGTCTAAGAGTCATCTTTAAATCGCTTGGCTTCTTTATAGAAATAGCGATTTCACCATCCCAAGGCCAATTGGACTCCTGCGTTAATTCCACAGCCCCATCTTTTGTGGGTACATTAAGGGTTGCTGAACCGTACATGTGAACGTTAATGGCGATGTCCTGTTGGTTATCCATTTGAACAGACCAAAAGTATCCACCAAGTTGTCCTAGAAGTCTAGTGACATTAGGTGGACAACAAGCGCATTGGAACCATTCCTCGCGTTTAGAAATATGGGAATCACTAGACGCTAGCTGATTCACGTAAGTGAAACATTTACCGTCTGCGGACATGCCTGTCAAGAAAGCGTTGTATAGGCATAGTTCCATGATATCTGCACATTGCCCATTCAGATCGACCTTTTGCCAGCTCATTAGGAGATTGTCAACCTGTCCACACAGAAGACTAACCTGTAAAAGACGCTCAGCTAGCATCATCACGCCGATTGCTGCACAAGTTTCCGCATAGCATCCTCCCTCGTCAGTGCCTTGCGGTAAGAAGTAGTCAATCCCAAACCCTTCCCACAGCTCCATAGCGCCAATTCCGCCTGTCAGGTACATCTTCTTCTCTACCATATTTCTCCATAAACGATGAAGAGTATCCGTATACGCCTTCGCATTTTTCCCGTTGTCGAGACGAACTAGATCAGCTAGAGCGGCGAGAAGGTACGTTGCTCTGACGGAATGGCCTTCTATAGTTTGCTGGTCGATGATGGGTGCGTGAGCTTGCTGGTACCTACGGCGGAGGTCAATACTATAACAACCATCACGACAAATGTAGAGCAGCTAACCAATAGCTTTTGGGTTTTGGATAATATATTGGCCTTGCATGTGGCTCCTCTCCCCGCCTCTCAGCTTCTACATCATAGTAATGGCGTCCGTTCTCCCCTTTAGGGTTTCCTCGCTCATCCAAGAAATACTTGGCTAAATCGTAATGTTTCAGATCTTTCGTCTTCTGGTAAAGGCGGAGCAAAGCCAGCTCGATCTCTGGATGGCCTGGATAACCGTGCTTCTGTTCCGATGCGGGGCCAAATGTTTTGAAAAGGAGATCGACGTATTTTAAAACCGGTTCGAGGAGCCTGTCGTTTTGGTACAAACTGTTATGTGCAAGTGCAGATTCGATAAGATGGCCCGCATTATATCTACATATATTAAATTAGGAATGGCTCGTATCGAGGGGCTGAAGCACCAACAGCTCGTGCGAGTCCCGCAGATTACTGAATCGCTTCTCTGGCTCAACAACTGTGAAATGAATGTTGAGATACCCATCCGGCTGTTGAGCGTTACGAATCATCTCGACAAGCTCATCTACGGCGGCTCGCAGCTTGGGGTCTTCCCTCTCTTCAAGAAAGTAACATGTACCTTCTATCCATTTAGCAACGTCCGAATCCCAGAAAAGATGGTTCGGCACTGGCCAAACCGTTGGTTCTTCCTCGTAAATTGGATTCCATTTCAATCGAAATGCATCATAGCGGCCAGTACTTTTTAACACATTTAACTGATATGGCAAGGTGTTTTTGTACACAACATCTCGTTTACGTGCGAAGAAAGAACCTGTATGGAAGTGCGTGTTTCGGAACGTAGTCTGAGGGTTTGCCATAATAGAAAATCGGTTTAACTTCGACTCCACGGACGGATCTAAAAAATATGTTCGCAATTAGTGCAAACTACCGATAAAATACTCCTCGATCAATAATATACAAGATCGAAGTGGTTCTCAACGAAATACGCAGCTGGCGGAAGCTGCTACGCCGAACGATTATAGTTCCGGTGGCGAGTGCGCTAGATGGTTTCCTGAGTCAAAATATTGAAGCGATGGAGGCTCCGGAGTTATACCAAGTACGATACTCAGCCGGCAACTTGCACGGGAGAAGACCCTGGCACCGCGGTGGCTCTCCCACCGGGATTTTCACTAGCGTATACTCCGGCAGACAACTCACCTCCCCCCTCCGGGCCTCTCCCCTTGAATTTTAGCGCAACTTACAACCCTCCCAATGGGGTCGCAAGGGCCCAGGTCGAAAGGAAACCTTCTACAAAAGACTCACGATGCGCCGACTAGGAAGATGGATCACCTTCCACCCTTTTATCGCTCTCCACCAACGCTAGATAATCATGGGATTCCTCGGCAAGTTTCTGCCACCGGAGGACCGCTATGCGGCTTTGATGCTCTATGGCATGGTGTTTTCCACCTGCTTCAATGGTTATGATGCCGGCATAATGACGGTTATCCTGGCGGATAATCAATTCATTGAGTATTACAATGTTGATGCCAACAGAAGTGGTGTTATCGCAACCATTCCCTGGGCTTCTACAGGTATTCATCCTGCAGGCTGCCTCTTATACACATATAGAGCTGACTATCTCTCTAGGACTTGCCCAACTTTTTGTGGGGGGTACCCTAGCAAGCCTTGTCGGGCGTCTCTGGGCTCTCCGTATTTCAATACTGGCTATGTGCATCGGAGTGTAGGCCAAACGCTTGCAAAGCTTTTATTCGCCAATACTAACCTCCACAGGGTGATTCAAGTTGTGCCAAACACATATGGCGTCCTTATTCTTGGCCGTCTTATCACGTAAGACATCGGAAAGATCTTTTTTCTCTATAGACTGACACAGATGTAGCGGCCTCGGATTTGGATGCGTATATATTGCCACCAACTTGTATGTTGCAGAATGTGCGCCTAGGAAATTTCGCGGTTCTTTTGTCGGCACAGTGTCCCAATTCGGATACCAACTAGGCACTCTGATTGCATTCTGGGCTGGATATGGGATGTCTTTTTACACTTCTCCTTTCAACATCGCCTGGAGAATCTTAAACGTTATCTAAATTCCAATTGGGCTATTCTTCGTATTCCTTTCATTCTGGTATCCGGAAAGCCCACGTTGGCTCTTGGAAAAATACCCTGATGATCCAGAGCGCACACTTAAAGTCCTCGCTAAGATCCGGTCTGGAAACCTAGATGATGAACACGTGCGGACCGAATTCCACGAACTAGTTGCCTCAAGAGAATTCCGCCGTCGCTTTGATCCGGGATACCTAGGAATTCTGAAGAGCCCCGCATTGAGGAAGCGTCTCTGCTACGGAGTCTATGCTATGGCCTTGCAACAGTTCGGTGGTATTGCTGCTGTAACCAGGTACGCCACTTTGATCTACAAATCTTTGGGCTGGAGTCAAGGCCATCAAGCTTTAGCTATTAATGGAATCCAATCCGTTCTTCAACTATTCATTGTTCTCGTCAACACTTTCACAGTAGATCGGTTCGGCAGGAAGGCCCTCTTGATAGCAGGTTTCAGCATTCAAGCCCTGGCTTTATTGATTCTCTCCTCCCTAACAACTACATATCCTGATAATGGAAATAAGGCCGCCGCAGTGGTGGAAGTGGCCATGCTTTTCATTGTGGGCTTAACTTACTGCTGGTCTAATGGCCCCATAACACCTGCCATTGCTTCGGAAATCTTCCCACAGCATGTCCGAGATAAAGCATTTGGTCTTTCATTGCTGGGACAGACTGTATGTCTTCTTGCTTTGACGCAGCCATGGCCGCATTTCAACAATGAGGTTGGCGGCAAGAGTTATTGGCTCCTGTTCTGCTTGAATGTGGTTGCCCTTGTGAGTATTTCAATCCCAATTCATGATATACCTAACAATTCTTATAGATTTCCGTCGTCTTTATACTACCGGAGACGAAAGGAATCTCACTTGAGCGCATGGACAAACTCTTTGGAGAGGTTGATTATGTTGAGGCTGGTGAGCATGAAGAAGAGACCGGAAAGGTCGAAGAGCGCACTTTCAGCGTTTCAGAGGAGAAGAAGAAGGGGACTACTACTGTTAGTGAGCGCGTATAGCTAGTGGATGTCTAGCTTATGGGTTTATTCTGTTGTCTACAGTTTTTAGATAGCTTTGAGGACTTCATATTGTCTGGATAGTAAATTGAAGAAACAAGGCTCGGCCATTGCCTATCGTATGGATTGAATATGCGTACAAGTATATCCAGGAAGCAACACTAAGGTTCCCCAAGGCATAAATTTCGAATAGTAGAGCCAGTAACAAAGGCAATGACGTTAAGAATATCCTGTGGCTGAAGTTGCTCGGCATGGGGCATAATATTAATAGGCCGTTTCACTAAACGTAGAAGAAGCTTAATAAGCTCAAGAAGGAAATTATTCCGCCGCTTGTTTCAATAATGATTGAAATGCTTTTCTGGACTTTCTATTTCCGACCTATCAGGAGCTTGGGAATCTTATAATCACGCCAGAAATATTCAGTTCGCCAGTGGGCTAATACTGCCTCTTTGGGTATCTTAAAATTGTTTGGAAAAGAATGGATTTATTCTCGTCTTCAGCCTCGGTGAAATTTAGATAGTTATCCGAGTCTGCATCGTATGATACGGACTAAATGGGTAGCTCCTGAGTCCAGACACGGACACCACAGTCGGCGACTTATGGAATGGTATGCGTGATTTCTCTATGGTCACTCCACGGATTTGCAAAATCATGAGGCTACGCTAATGCGCCCATTTCCACCAATTCTCAGGCGCCCGAAAACGAGTCATGAGAATTTTGAGCAGACTTCAAGCTTCGGTGTTTGTTCCCCTGTTAGAAACCATTTCCCCACATTTCCCCGTGTTTTTCCCGGTGGGCTAAGCGAGACAATAGCCACGTGAAAGGGGAAACACCAGCATTGCGGAAGATCAAAGCTTCCACGTCAAGGGCATGCTGGAAACTTACCCAGGATTAGCCCTAAAGCCGGCGGGCGTTCCTGGTTTGGCAAGCAGCCTGACTTTGATCTCAGGGTTTCCCCGCAGTAACAAGGATGTTAGGGCGTCATCCTTCCACAGCAATATACACGGTAGGAGAAATTTATCCATTCCTCTCATGTCGCAATTGTCACGATCTTTCCACGATCTTCTTCAACCGGTATTGTACCTTTCCAAGACTTTGGGCCTCAAATCACCCACCGGAGAACTAGTTCTATCCTAGACTCTAACGTTTATGAAAACATGCGGGTGCCGACTTCAATTAGAGGCAGTCTCCACGGCAAACTCATCTCACAGTCCAGACTGCAAAATGTTGCCTCTTATTCTTCCTCTCCTTCTTACTGCCTCATTTGCGAGCCCATTAGCAAGGCCTTTATCTCCTCGCGATAGCACAGCAGCTGTCGTTGACCTAAGCGTCAAGCGAGGTGCCCCCAAGCACCTAGCCTCTGGTTTCATCTACGGGATGCCTGATACTCCAAATCAAATACCAGATCACTTCTACAAGGAAATGGGCTTCAATTATGGTAGAGCTGGTGGCGCTCAACTAGAGGCGCCTGCGAGAGGTTGGATCTGGGGTTTGGAGGAGTACAATGGTCGTCTCCAATCGACATTATCAAATTACAACACCGCCCGCAAGTACGAGGCAGATTTCATCCTCTTACCGCATGATATCTGGGGAACTGATCACCTAAACTCTTCTACTGTTTGGCCAGGAGATAATGGGGACTGGACCGACTACGATAAATTCATTAAGAAGCTCATGGCCGATCTCAAGGCAAACAATGCCCTAAGAGGACTTGTCTGGGATATTTGGAATGAGCCTGATATTTCCATTTTCTAGGAACGATCTCTTCAGCAGTGGGTAGGCCTGTACGTGAGAACGCATAAGCTGATCAGGTACGTTTCTTATCTCAAAATGTGGTATGCGAGGCATACAATGTTCTGAACGACTGCAGGCAGGATTCATCCTTCAATAACGTCCAGATATCCGGACCAACCTTAGCTTGGAGACCGCTATTAGACAATACGTGGTGGACTACTTGGTTAGCAGCTATAGCTGGGAATAAGACAATACTAGATCAATATGCATATCATCTCGAAGGCGACACCTCCGCGGTTGATAATGACCTTCAGACCACCAACGCAACCCTTACTGAACTGCTTCAGACTTACCAATTACCCCAACAGCAAATCAACATTAATGAGTACGCCAACTCAGGCGAGCGGATCCCTGCTGGAGCTGCATGGTGGATCTCAAGGCTAGAACGCTACGATGCAATTGGGCTTCGTGGTAACTGGCTTTCGGGCACCACGCTGCACGATCTCTTTGCCAATTTGCTCACTAAGGTGAACAATGCCTTCGATTATTACGCTACCGACTACGTGCCAGTTGGCGAGTATCAAGTCTATAAATATTACAACCTCAACATGACGGGAACACGAGTGCAGACTACGGGCACTGATGACAGACTCTTCGACGTGTATGCGACAGTTGGCAACGATAAGGTGCGCATTCTCTCAGGCGCACGCCACACAACTGGCACTTGGGCAATCACAGTCAACAATCTCAGCGCTGTTGGACTACCCACATCAGGAACGCTAAACATTTAGACGTGGGGTTTCGTTGGCACGTCAGTCTGGGAAGAGGTGGACGCTCCTAGTGATAGAGGCATAGTTGCGCATACTTACACGGGCGATACTGTTACGTTTCCAATCTGGCAGACGGACAACACTACCGCTTGGGCATTTGAATTCGCTGTTTGAAGGTTTTGTGCGGTGAGAATATGAATGTATTCATTCCATGGCGTGAAAGCTATCGAGATAGTGAGAATTATCTAGACACGCCCGGAAGACATGTAAAAAACTTTCTAGCATCTGTGCTTCTAGCCAATGCATAAATATTTGTTTGCCTTCTATTGAAGGTGTTTGCAAAAATTACGGAAAATTACCAATTTGGCATCCGGCCAAGGCCGACGACTATGCCTGATAGATGCCTGGTGTTATCGATAACAAGGCAGGTACGCACCACGATACGACTCATTGTTCAGCTTCTCCAAGTTCAACCCATATAACATCCAACCATCCCCGCACACGCGGCCCCTCCAGCAATGTTGATTATGTCGGGGACTAAGCGGCCTCTTGAGTATGATAGCTCCGAACCCATTTCCAAGCCCAAGGCGCCGCGAACTGACCCCATGACCCTTGAGCAGGCTCTCGACCGCGTTGCAGTGCTGGAAAAACGTCTGAAAACCTTCGACACGCCTGCAGTCAGGCTATCCGCCTGGTTGATGAAGAGTCACATTAATCGTAGCTCCTCTGCTATGCAAAAGGGAAAGCAAAAGGCAGACGTCTCGGTGGTCGAAGTGCCCGCCGAGCTTCAAGACATTCTCCACGCTTCGGACGCCTCAACCTTCGCCGAACTTCTCCGAGCCTCAACTGCCTCATTCTATCATGGAATCTATCACGACTGGGAATATGCCTACGTTACAATGCGCACGAAAGAGTTTATCTCCGAGGTTTGGCGGCTTGCGCGATTACCGGATGGTTTCAGGTTAAGCATTGATCTTCTGGTCTGGTTCAGCATCGACGTCCTCCACCGACCAGACTCGTGTTTCAGCGGTATGTTAAACTCGCAGTGTTTGAATATATACTGGCTACTCGATGACGCTCTACTATACATCGCTCTGGAACAATGGGAGAAGGCTTCGGACAACTGGGATGTGCACGACACAATTACCGAGATAGAGACTGGAATTGCGACTGTGGAGCCTTGGGAATATACGTGGTATTTTACGAAGTCATTAGAATTTCTGAAGGAAAGCCAAGCTGTCTTTGATGTCAAGAGTGGAGTTATGATAGCGGCGGGTACTAGACTACCTTTGGAGCTAGTCGACGAGATTGTAGGGTATTTGCTCTATGAACAAGAGCTACCTACTGGAGATTTGAAGACTTTGCACGATTGGAGAAGCAAGTAGTTACGGTATGAAAGGATCTTTTGATACTGAATCACGTATATTACAAGATCTACAGCTTACCTTGTATAAAGCTTCCAAGTTACGTTTATTCTTGTTCAGAGTGTCGAGTGAAATATTAAAATACATAAAGCTCACTGCATCTCATTAACTATTAGGGAAACGTCCTGTTGCACTAACTTAGAGGCTGTAATTTAGGCATGCATACCCTAATATGGTCGCATGAAACAGTCATAATAAAACATCGCCTGCCAAAACAAATCTCCCAAATCAACCCACATGAACCCTTGACTCTTCTAAGTCATCGACTTTCGTTAGACCATCGGCTCAGCACCTGGTCCCTCCCCAAAGCACGCCTTCCAGGAAGGCTCGCTTATGCTTAAGGAACCTCCATATAGAATGCACACCAACCACCCCATTCAAGACGGGGGCCTTCCCGAAGGCACATAAGGGTCAAAGCAGCCCTAATATCAGCAGCCTCTATACCCTCAAGGCTTCTAATCACCCTTTCAGTTTGAGGACGGTCTTCCCAAATGGTTTGGAGAGTCTCTGCTGCCTCAAGGTTAGTTGATCCAACCTCACTAGGGCTGCCAGCCCCTATATTAGGAGCGTCACATATCTCATTGGTCCCAATACTTTGAGCGTTAACTTGACAGGCTGAACTGCTTTGGCTAATCGCCCTCATCTCTACTTCCTGAGCTATGGCCCAGGGAGCACCGGCCCGAACGGCAGCAGCCCTAACATCATCTTCCAGTAGGTACATTGTTGGCTGTTGGAATTTAACGCTTCTGACGTGGTTTTCTAGCGCGCTGTGCTCTTGATGCTTTTTCTGTATCAAATTACGCTGTACTAAGGTTGAACGACCACCTATTCGCTGGCGCATCTCTCCAGAAGCCTGTCCAATTACCAGATGCGGCTCGGAATTATCATTAGCATGGCGTGCAGGCTCGGAACTTGTGAGTTTATAATTCCGTGTATCCAGGAGTTCTTGTTCTCTGGCTTCTCTCCTTTTCTGTTCTTCTCTTTCTGCTGTCACTCTTATCTCCTCTTCTATCTCCTTAAGTCGCTTTTGCATGGCTCGAGTCACCCGTGGACACGACATCTTAATGTAAGCTTGGCTAAGGGAAGCCAATAAGGTAGGTGTGCTGCTTAGTTGAATAAGTTGTCGATTCAGATTTGTTGGCGCTGAGAGGGGGCTGGTAAAAGTTGGATATAGAAGAGAGTAAGTGATAATATTATTATATGTGAGAATCTTAATGAATGTAGGCAACCACTCACTGCATCATTATATCACAATGTCTCAATTCACAGCGCCTTCATACCAACTAATCAAAGCGTTGCAAGCGGTATGACTTCACAGCTGCAATTAACAATGTAAATTACGGTGATTAACTTGCCTGACTAACCACACAGTAAAACAACCAGCTAGAGTTTCTCAAGTTGATATCTAGGGAGCTAGGAAATAGTATTGATCAGTATCGTCTACGTTCGTACTAACGAATAGCTTCGCCAAAAGTCACATTGCAACCATTCCACTTTATTGCATGGAGGCTACCATGCGCCATTGACCCTCACCGAATCGACAACCCCTGCCGTTGCTAGAGATGTACACAGCTTGCCACCCTCCAAATCTTGCAGTAGCCTCACCGGAGTGTCATGGTAGTATCCGCGATCAGCCCTAATTCTCCATCTAAATAGCCCGCTGGGAACTCGGCCCTCGTAACAGTAACATCTCCAACTTGTTGGCAAACCGTCAAAATCGTGATATATCGTGTATAACCAAAAGTAGGACACTACGTGCGCTTTAATCATAGTTTTCTGTCTCCATTATTACATTTCCGCGTCAAAGCTAGTTTCTACGATGATCTACAAAAGCCAAATCTCGTGCTCATCGCAATCATCAAACCATCCAAACTCTTCATCTCCAAATATCTCCGCACAGCCAAGCCGGATGTACTTCTTTCTTTCACTAACGTAAGGAACTTTCGCTAATAACAGGCAATAGGTCATGGGCTCAGAGAGAATGCCTGGTTTCATATCAAGGATCTTAAGACAAACCACAGACTCCTGTAAATCCTTGTTCGGAAGATCCACGTCAAGATAGCTCAGGTTATACCAATTCCAACCAGTTATATCACCACCGTTATGCCCCATTGCTGGTCCTATGAGGTGGTAAATGCCATCCACGTCCTTGTATAATTCCGAATTTTTCGTAAGGCCAATTATGCCAATATTTCTTTCGCATTTAGGTTGAGTTAGATCACTAAATATCATATCAACGGAGGCCTCTATTATGCGAGCCGAGTATTCGCAGTCTTGAGAACTTGTGTGGTAGTTAACCACAAAGTTTGAAACCTCCCCGTCAATAGACGCCCAAGACCATGTCGGGGCACGAGGGACGTTGCCAATCAAGATTCGACTCCTGTCACGTTCTCTCAGCAGCTCAGCATGCCATAACAATTGGCGAAGTAGATCCTTCTTCCATAACCCTGCCATATAATCATCATCCAGCATAGTACCCCATACTTCCGCCAGACCATTAATAGCAATTAACTTATCCTCGGGTTTGGTAAGGGAGCAGCGAGTATATGTATTTACAAGGAAGTCCCAGTCCGCGTAGCGAAATTCCATTGGGCTGGAGTACGCAGAGATATCCGCTGCGAACGGCCTAAACTCTGGCATAGCAGGTTCAAAAATACTTTTCAAGCTCGTTTCCTGCGAAGCGACTATGTTCCAAGCCTGTAGTCCATCTGGAAATGCTTCACACGATTGTTGCTTCCGACATTCCCAGAAAAGCTGATTTGGCCCGTAATGCAGCACTCGAGGGGCCAATATGCGTTCTTGTAACACCCATGCTCTTGAATTCAGCACAGACTTATCAACAGTCTTCCACACGTCCCTGGAAAGATGAATGTAGACTGTCTCTGGGCCGGTCTTCGGGTCTACCGTGGCTTGCACCTCACAAGGCAAAATCCCCGAAAGGTTCCTATCTCGAAAGCAGCCCCCATAGCTATTTGAAGAAGCCGTGGCGGCTATTGATACAACCGCGTTTCGGTAAACCTCTCCCATAACTATCGACTCAGATCTCCAGTCTTCTGCAGAGTCTTGACAGATACACAGGGAGTCTATCCAGAGGTATTTATAGCCCAGCCGTCTGGTTATCAGAATTGCCTCCTGAAATGTCGCGGGAAGTATATGGAGGGGAAGACAGTCTTGAAAACTTTTAAGCAATGCCGTTGTAAGTGTGGTGATTTTTGCCGCGCCCCAACAGTGGCTCAATGAAACGTAAGCTTCTCCTAGATGTGCGTTCCTCTCAACCAGAAGCCTTGGAGCCTTTGAGGAGTCTCCAACATCTATGACGCGTGTGGGAAACCATTCCGGGTTACCTTGTTTTGGACAGGTCGGGTGGGCCCGAATACAGTCTTCAATCCATTTGCGTGCCATGCTGAAGCTACCTTCATATCCAGTGTTCGATTCGAGATGTCTGTGTGAGCCTTGGATAAAGGCTACTGTCGTAGTATCTGATCTGTGAGACTCGTTTTGTCATAATAGCAGAATGCCACTCACCCAGCGTAGTTCTCAACGTAAGCCGAGACCAAATTGAAGTAAGAGAGGAGGATATTATCAACCTCAGCTTTGATATAGAATCCTCCCTCTCAAAGTGGCAGGTCAAAAGTCCTGCTGTGGATTCCGGTTCGTCAAGTGCTGTGTGGAGTAATTCACATAGATGGCAGGCTTGAGCGGACACTTTTAATGCTGAAATTGTAGGATGATGAGGATATCTTTCACGTGCAGCATTCTGATCCTTGCCAACATACACTTTCAAAGGTGCCTCGAGCATGGCTTTGCACGTACGGCAAAGAGCATTAGCCATGGCCCAAATTATGTCCCAAATACTAGAAGCTATAGTGGCGCTGCAGCAGAAAGCGTTGAGAGAGAGAGAGGTGGGCACGTTCTTTGTGCTTTCAAGGCAACGGCGCCTGCAGTAAGCCTTGGCAGCCGTGTTCGCCTAGGTATACAGTCACTAAAATGACTAGGATCTTGGCGGGCCTTGAGTAGATATTGAGGATCTTATATTAAAACCTTGTGGTCGCACTAAATCTCCACGAGAGTCGAATAGAGCAGTTTAGATCAAGCAACGAGATCAATGTAAGCATAGTTACGTCTCTTGGATGTGACTTTTATTTGTATATTTCAACAGCGCAAGCCACCGCTGTGTCACTAGCTGAAATTCATCTCAACAACTCTCGATGTGTAACTCGGGTCTATAAGAAGTCCTTGTACACTGTGCTAGCTTAGATTCCATCTAGGCAGTCTTGGAATGCCGGCTACATTCTTTGGTTTGAGACGCAGTATATTCAGTCTTGCACCAGGTTATGACCTCCTAGCATATGTCCGCTGCCAGTGCTTTTATCCATATTCAATATCAATATGAGACTGTATTGATATTGATATTAAACCGCCAACTCATATTGATATTTTATTGAATATTGAATATTAAGCCAAGCCTCCACATAAAATCGAAGCACGTGATAAAATAGGATCCGTGCATAGGCGTGCACAGGCACTTAGACTCTACTCCCCCCTTTCCCCCCCCTCTCCCTGCCTCTCTCCCTACCTCTCTTCCTCCCCTACACGTCCTCTACCTATTTCCTGCCTATTAAATATACTACTAGCTATAGTATACCCCATGTAACCATATAAATTAGTAGAATACTGCTATATCTATATTTAATATTTAATATTCAATAATTGTTAATCAATATTAAATATAGATAAAAGCACTGTCCGCTGGGGCTACTAGATCCGATGTAACACGGGTATAGATACGCACTCACAACTCACGATCATCAACAGCCATCCTCGGCCACTCAGCCACCTAGCCGGCTCTGGCCTCCAGGTCATCAAGCCCACAACATAGAATCTGCACGTACTTCGAAATTACCTACTACTCGGTCCGCCCCTATGTCGCCGTAATTGTGGTGAGAAGGTTAGGTGAGGGATCTTCCCAAGAGATTTGAAGCACTCGGCGGCTACAGCAGGGTTTGTTCGACTAGACTGATTTGACGCCATTGGCGGAGGATGCTCCCTGCAAGTCTGTGGTCAGCATGGATATGTCACTTTATATTGGCCACACCTTGGGAGCTTGGAGGACGAAAAGAGGCTGAGAACAGTCCAAGTGTACGGAAATCAAAGGCTCAATCGCATGAATCTGGACATGATCGCTCGTAGCATCTGATCTTTTCTCGACTCGTAATTTCTCCACCAGGTCTGAGAGACGTAGTATGATCTAGCGCCTACTGTGCTTGGAAGGTCGGAGAAATTTCATGATATACTTCTAAAATCGCTTACGTTGGGCTAGTAGTGTTCAAGCTCGACTCCTTTTCTGCCGTTTGTAAAATTCATGTTCTAGGGCGCTAAACCAACATTACGTTGCGCGGGCCACTTACTGGTAAGGCATGTTGGCTTGTTATGAAGAGTAGGTGACCGTAACCTTAGTAAGTTCTAGCTTAGTTGAGGTTGTCCTCCGTTACTACGTTGGCCGATAAATCCGTCCGTTAAACTAGGGGCTGAGTGAAGATAGAGCTGGGTTTGAGTAATGTAAAGCTGGTAATAACAAAGAACATTCTTACGTATGAACCTTACTGTAAATTCATCCTTCTAGGGATTGATGAAACGGCAACATTGTATTTTCATAATATCTCCTGTATTAATAAGCCATCCTAGGGAAACAGTGGACAGTAAATAGGCTTAGTCTCTATTCTACTATTTGTTTCTTTTTTTGAGTTAATATTAAGTTGGGAAACATGAGTAGCTGCGTCTTTCAGAGGAGAGGATGCTGTTTCCGCTATAACCACTAGCTATATTAATTATCAAGTATCTTGCTCCCATAGTGCACAAGATTCGCTTTCCAACGATCCTGTAGTTCTAGCATTGTACTCGTTTCCAGTTCAATTATAGCCACATATGGGTGAACAATGCCGACAGGAATTCACGTGAGTTTGTAACATTCTTCGGTTAGTTTGACAGCTAGGGAGGTACGTCCGAGCTTCTGCACACGGAACAAGGCTAGCTATGGTTATGCCATTACTGACGTATTTCTCGTAGCCGTCTGTGACTTTATTAGGGGACCTCGACAGCATAAAAATGTGAGTATGGTGGAGCCACATGTGTGACAACGGCGTTGTTGCGGTGTGATGGGAACAAAGTAGACTTCGGCAGTTAGGTATAGCGTCTTGGTGTTGGAAAAAGCATGGCTTGCCCCACAACGCGCCGTTCGGATCGCTCTCGATAACCTACACTCCATCAGGAAAGAATATCCGCACAACTGAGGAGATCTAGACTTGAGATATCGTCAGCAAGAAATGGAGACTTCAGCCTACAAGCCTACAGGTTCTCCGCCGGTGTTAATCGTAGGACATTTTGCATTCAACAGAATTCGGGCGCATATCAGCCCAGGTAGCTCCTGCGCAAACCAAAACTCAATCCGATTGTCAATTGCTACTTGTTATTAAGCCGTCTATACTGACAGAATGGAATTGAGAAGGGAATTGGCGTCACGCGGAGGAACACAAGTCTCTTCGAAAGACATGGAAAAAGGAACTCAGACCGTCCCATCTCCATCGATATTCTCAGCGGAAGCCACTTCTCCACATCCTCAAAGCTCAATTTGGCGGAGGCTCAAGCAGTGGAATACCAGATTTGAAGCTTTTATTGGACTTGAGTCTCGTGGTATTGCACGAGTTCTTCCATCGGAACGGCAGCCAATCACCCCTTCGTCGTACCTGCAGATCGCCCTTCTTTGGATAAGCTGCGACTTGACGGCTAACAGCATCACGCTTGCAATGCTTGGCCCATTAGTATTTGAGCTTAGCTTCAAAGATTCCGCACTTTGTGCGGTTTTTGGAGTCTTGATAGGCTGTTTAGGCCCGGCTTATACGAGTACTTGAGGGCCGAGAAGTGGGAACAGAACAATGGTTAGTTTCTCGTCCATTATCTAAGGAAACGTTTCTCTCATTATTTTTTATCTTCAAGTTCTATGCCTTAGACATTTCCCGTGTTTACAAGCCGCTAAAATTGCTCAAGAGACGAGTCTAATTTATTATTGAATAGATCGTGACACGATATTTTATGGGCTACTATCCTAGCAAAATATGCTGTATTCTAAGCATTGTGATAATGCTGGGATACGGCACGATCAATTGCATCATTACCGGTCAGCTTCTCTCTGCAGTGCAAGGTAATGGGATGTCCCTTGTTGTCGGGATTATTATTGTTGCCGTAATTACCCTGGTGGTCGCCGTGGTTGGTATGAAAGCCTTCCATACCTACGAGCATTACGCCTGGATTCCACAAGTCATTGTATTTTTCGTCCTCGTGGGTAGTGCAGGCCCACAGTTCGATACATTATCGCCTTCCGCCGGCGATAATACGACCGTCATCGGTCATCGTCTATCGTATTTGGTACTCTGCTTGTCATCGCCGCTGGCCTGGGCCGCATGCGCTGCAGACTTCTTCGTATACTATCCTCCGTCGATGCCGAAACGAGGCATATTCTTATCAACCTACATCGGCAATGCCCTCGCCTTCTGCTTCGCCTACCTTCTGGGCATCGGCCTAGCCAGCGGCGTTGCGCAGAATCCGGCCTGGGCCAGCGCCTACTCTTCATCACAGGGCGCACTCATCCTCGCCGGCTTTTCCGGCCTGCGTGGGTTCGGCTCCTTCTGCGGCGTGGTTCTCGCACTCGGCGTCATTGCCGACCAGATCGCCGCGACCTACTCCTCGGCATTGGTGCTGCAGATGCTGGACCGACGTGTCGCGCGTGCCCCGCGCTGGCTCCTCACCTGCCTTATCGTGGCCATCTACACGGCCTGCGCGCTCGGCGGCCGCAACTACCTCTTCGACATCTTCCAGAACTTCCTCGCGCTCATGGGTTACTGGGTTGGCATCTTTCTGTGCATCGCGCTAGAAGAGCAGGTGCTATTCCGTGCGGCCAGGAGTAAACGCATGCGACCGAGCGAACAGGAGACAGAGGAGCTAGATGACGGATATGACTGGGACGTCTGGAATGACTGGCGCGCTGTACCGGTCGGGCTTGCGGCGCTGGCGGCCTTTTTGCTAGGCTGGGTAGGTGCGGTGATTTGTATGGACCAGGCTTGGTATGTGGGGTCTATCGCGAGGATGGTGGGGCGAGATGGGGCGGATCTGGGGCTCTGGGTTGGGATAGGGTTCACACTGTTGACGTATCCGCCGTTGAGGGCTTTGGAGTTGCGAAGGTTTGGGAGGTAGATTAACTCGTTCGCCCAAGCCTACCATAACAATTTCCTTATTCTAGCGATGACTTAATATCCTCTGGAGATCTTGTTTTATAGTCATACACATACAGAATAGATGCTGAAAGCTATCTACCGCGGTACGAGATAATGAGTCATTCGAGGCAAGCCTTATAAAGAAAAAGCCTGTGATCATGACTGTGAATGCGAACATGACCACGCGAATGTGCTGTTACGAAGTTACCACAGAATTTAGTAGAGAAATGTGTGTGATTATGTATTCTACCTACCTAGGCAGCGCAGATTCCTAAGGTAGTCACGCATGTCACGGGGCACCCACCTGGGTAGTCTAGAGAATCTGGGCGGCTTAATAATGAGCCTTGGCGCACCACCGCTTCACACCTCCACTCTCTACGTTCCATGTCTTTACAGCAGCCTTCCACCGTCCAACGCCTCAATGATACGAAGATTTCATCGTTTTGCGATGCCCTTGAACCAGATGCCGACGAGCGAGTGGGAGGATCCATAAATCACTATGTTTACTCTTATCATTCGATTATACGTTTAAAGAGAGGACTGGAGAAGACACTGCGTTTTTCATCCCCAAACTACTGGTACATAAACACTAGACGAAACAACCACTAAGCCTGAGACGCATGATGAAAATAAGATGCCAGACCTAGGATACAAGATAAAAGAGTAAACTGCAAAGCGCCTAACTTAAAACGCCAGACGGAATAAGATAGCGGATAAGAATACCTACATCATCACGAAAGACAGCCCTACATAAATCTCCCCTCCAACTCGGCGGGTGTCTTATCCTGGGTTACCCTGCGCTCGGACATATCCCCAGCCTTTGTTTCCTCCGCGACTCTATCCTTGGGACCTTCTCTGGTGGCGATGCGCGTAGTCTCACATTATGTATAGAGACACGCTACCCTTGCCTAGCGGAAGACCTGTGTCTTGGGGGGCCTGATCGAGGCGGATCGAATCAAACGCAGGAAGAGGGTGTTCAAAATGACCCGACCACGACCTCGACCCTGAAAGACATTCCTTCGCCTCGGCCTCGGTTGTTCTTGTTGTCCTATTAGCCCTGGTTGCTTTGACCTCTACATCCAAGTCCTTTACGCCCTCCATGTCCTCCTCATCATCTACAGCTTTGTATTCCCTGGTTGCCCTACTAGTTCCCTTATCGCTTGTTGGCGAGGCAGTAATCCGGGTTTTCGACCCATTGCGGGTGCATATGCTGTCGCTCTAGCCTTGTGAGTGGCCAGTGCCTCCACTCACATCCATTGTTGTGGGGGCACTGTTCTATAGTGACAGAGTGAACAAAGCAGAGGCTCATATCATCTTGGGCGTCAAAACTGTATCCGGAGGGTGCCGCTTTGCCATTGCCGTCGTTGTGCGCCTGCTTGGGTTCGTACCTCGCCCAGGATTCGGGAACCGGGAGTATCCTTGTCTGGATGCCTTGTTGCGTTAATTCATTGTGGGTTAACTCCTTGGGAACATACTGGCTACCTTGGAGGCCCGACGCGGTGCTGGGGGCCGGCCGCGCGAGTATAGACCGATAGGTTTGACCCGAGGTTTGTCTACCGGGAGTTGTACCTAAGCTAGGCCATGAGGAGAGGTCTGGTGTTGTTCCTTGTGGCTTCGTGACAGCTTCTATAGTCCGTGATGGAGCCTCCGCCAGCTTCTGCAAAAACACCATCGCTGGTGTAGTTGCAGGCTGGGGGGCGGAAGCCTATCATTGAACTATGTTAGCATCCCACTGAGAAAAAGACATAGTGTAGTACTTACCTGTGTGTTGCGTGCATCGACTGCATGCTGTTGTCCGATACCCACTACCGGATTCACCGCATGCTGCTGTCCGATACCCACTACCACACCAGCCGCTGCGATGCCCTTTCCTGCCTCTTAAGGAGTGGGGTCATTTCCATGATCATATGCTGTTTCAATCTGAATTTGATCTGGGGAGAGTTCCACTCGGTTCTCTCTACTCTCTAGTGTCGAAGCGGTGCTCCTAGCACCTGTGAATGAATTTCGAAGTAATTAACTTAGCCCAAGCTGGGAAACCAACAGGGACGTTCTGCTAGCGCAGAAATGGCGCAGATTAGTCCATAGCTGGGTGCTTCGAGTTTGAGGGAAACAAAGGGCGTTGAAGCGCACGAGTGGGGCCAGCGCCTCCATGGATTTTCACATAATAGAAAGCAAAAGAGAATAAACGCCAGGAGAAGCCGCAAAAGAAAGATACGAGAGCGGGTTTGGCCTAAGATGTCTTCAGAACATCGGACGGTTAGCAAAATCCAGAGGCCCGGTCGGCTTTCGACTCACCAAAACGCTAGCGAGTCGTGGCGGCGCACAGCGCGCGTTTCATGCAATTTGTCATTTCTTAGCCACAGCAGAATAGCCACCGTCGGTAGCGTAGCCTAAAGTCCTTCAACGATGGTTTTCCCTACTACGCACCCGCACGGCAGAGGTATCAGGACAACTATACGAAAACAAAGCGAATTTTGCACTCACATTCGCCGGCCCAGATGGAAGAACTCAGACCCCCTTCACATTTCGACAGTTGACGCGCGGAGACCACTGCCCGCTAGTTATACGAATATGACGCCATATGACGCCTCTTCATTCTGGCTAGAAGCCTTCTTCATCCTCTGTCGGACTCGAAATACCCGTTGTGATTAAAGGATGGGTACTCACAGAACAGCACATTTCGACGCTGTTGGAAGCACAGTGAAGTCAAGATTAGGTTGAGGATAGTTATGTGGGTCCAGCTTGTTACTCATGACATTCAGAGTACTGATTGGCTGCTAATATTGCGCCCGAGCGTTGATCAAGCTTCTGTCAGTTCCCGTCAGTGCACCAGGAAAGAGCCTTCGATGATCTGTAAACCACCTGGATCACTCCACCGGTAGCCTCTTACGAGCACGCCGCTCTACATGACTACCTTTTAGATAACCGTGGGGGATTCATATCAAATGGAGTACCGGCGTTAGGGGTGCTAGCTTGTTGTCCGGTATGTACGCACTCTTCATGCCTCTGAGGAAGCCAAAAGCGATGGGGGACTGACTACAACCCGGGCTGTGGTATGGCTGATTTCCTGTTTGAATCGATATCATGATACCCTGACATGATTACTGTTGTTGTCGTGGAGTATCTTGATCGTAGGTCTTGTTATGAAGGAGGGGCGAAGGTAGGCGCCCAACTCGCTGTTATTCGTGGGATTTTCTTTTCTTGGTTTCACTAAGCTCAATTTGAAACCTTGAGTAAGCTTGGAGTTCTTCAATACATTTGTATATGAAAATTTAGCCCTCCACAGCTTTCGAGCTTGGTTCTAGTTACTAAACGCCCCTTGGTGATGTTTTCTGGACCGTGGGGGTGAGAACAAGCCTAGCTTATACAGAAAATATATTGTCGTGCATTGAGATTGGAGCACTGATGTTCTGCTACGAAGGGATCGGAAGCTATGCCGGTTTGCTCCGGTCTCCCAGAAAGCCTAGAGGTTCAGCGTCATCTGCGCTGCTCGATCCCTTCAACGTTACATCGCAAGGGCAAAATGAGCAATTTCAAACGCCCACACGTCAACCCTCTTGCGAGACTGGTACAGTTTTGATTGTTGAGAGGAAGATGATTCTATTATTGAGGCTCTACGGCAGGTATATATATACCTGCCAGACTAATCTATGTACGTAATCTTATACGATCGTTGTTTCCTTATACTTTTTGTATCAGAGACGGATCGAGGAAAAAAACCAGGATACCTAGCAGGCACTCAAAAATAGGCACAGGAACACACAGGCGGTTAGAAAAGCTAGGTCGGGGGGTTCAGAAGACCTGTCAATGAAGGCGTTTGAAATGAATTTCGACTTGGATGTTGAGTTAAGAGACAGAGGCCTTGAGATATCGAAGCAAACTAGGAGTAAGGCATACACTTTCAAAGAGCGGAAGGGGTCTAGACAAAAGGCAAACATATTGGTGAAATCAACATAGGCGACCGATGGCTCCTAGGGTCTTCCAGGCCCCTCTCGAAGCAGTCTAAAGAGGTCATTATTATTATCGGCGATGATGAGGAGGACCCCGAAGAGGGCACCCCGGAAACCCAGCCCCGCATACCGGCAACCCAATTCGGTGCCCTAGCCACTCGCCCACGGGAATCACAGGGCTATTTCATGAAAAAGGCACCGGCTAAGCCACCATTGCCGCCAAAGGGTAGGCCGTCTTGCCCTAGCTCGCAAACGTTAGGTTTAACACCAGGGACGAGCTTTACGGCCTTTGGCACGTCACAGGAATCGCAGGAGTTGGATGAAGGCGCCAGAGGGATACAGAAGGACGATGGTGTACCGGAGTATGCTTCGGATACGAACACAGAGGATACTCATCAAGGTAGTCGCGCGCTGGAGGGTGCTTCAGACAAGCGAACTACAGGCGATTCTCTGGGTGATAGCACACTGGAGGCTTCTTCAGTCGATGTTTCCACGAACACGGCGTCACAGGCAAAGTCATGGAAAAGGGGTCACGGTCTAGCCAAGGCTCGAACAAGAAAGCTAACCGTCTAAAGAACAGGCGGATGAATGGCTGTGGTGGTGCGCGTACCGTCTAGCGACGGAACAGAAGGGCGGAGGAACGTCAGCGAGCTTGATGTTGAAACGGCTCCGACATTACTCAACGCTCTACAAAAGATGTCGTCCTAGGCATCGAGCCAATACCTGTTGATGTGGACGAGGACTCAACAGGATGGGACATGCTTCGGGAGCTACGCTTTCGGGCACCAGAAGACGAAGTAGACTGACAACAAGCTAAGAGCCTATTTAACATGCCCTAACGTACCCAGGCTGTGTGTCATCCTTATTGAACACGAAGGCGTACAAAAAAATCGGCGTTTTGCCACACGCGAAAGCCAAACTGGGAATAACATAGTAGGATATAGAATTCTGGGCCCTCGCTAGGCTGTTAGGCTCCCGGGGCATCTAACAGTCTATTCTATCGGTTGCTCTGGTGTTTGCTATCAGACGTCTGGCACCGCCCGGCGATTTCGTCGGATATTTTCCACGTTGGGGTGCCTGATGGTTCAGGTTTGTCACTTGGAGATCTCATCGAGTTTGTCTTTTGCTATCAGGGTGTCGGGTCTTTTGGGCTATGTTATCAATTGCTCTGGTATTCGGTATCAGACGCTTGTTATTAACTGGCGGTTCTGTTAGTTGCTCTGGTATTAGCCATCTGGTATTGTCGTTGGCATCCTGTATTTAATTTTGATGTATTTAATTTAACCATACATACCTAGGTTTTGCAAGGACCTCTGGTGACCTGATGCTCTTGCGCGCCTTTGTCACGAAATCCGGGTCGTTTGCATCACGAACCACTCTTTGGACGCGCACAGAATTTTGCTTCGGCTTCTCGCCGTGAAACCTTAACAACACCAGAAAACTCATCGTCTATCTCATCGCAATGCCTCCTGCTCAATCTAAATCAAGCAATAACCACAGGAGGTGATTCAGGACGACTGAGGAAACAGCACAGGAATATATATGGAATTATGACGTTGCCTAGGTACTTAGCAACCACAGGCAATTCTAGGAGCCAAATTACGATGAAATCGAATCAAGGCAGGCCAAACTAAAAGACCTAAAGTCGAATCACCAGGAACCAACCAGGAGGATGGAACTGTCAAAGGCTCACAGGTGGACAGGCGAGGCCCTCAAACGACAATCTGCGGGCACACTCGGCATCATCCAGGCACAGATCTGCTCGGTCCTACACTGGTGGTACATCAGAGTATATCAGTGGTATGCCGGTATTTGTTGTTATCAACCTCAAGCTGGTGTTTTCTGGTTATATTGGTGCACGACCAGCATTTTCTAGGTTTATTGGTCTCCGACCGGTGTTTCCTAGGTTTGTTGGTCTCCGACCAGTGGTTTGAGTTTACCGCTGGTGAACCGTTAGCTTTTTACAGCTCAATTAGCCTTTCAAGGCCGGTGTCTTTTTGCGCTATCGCTGATGTGCATGAATTGGCGGTACGTTAGATTTGCCCTGGTGATCCATCAGAGCTTTGCTCTATCGGTGGTGAGCCATCATCGAGTGTGTCTCTGCAATAGGGACGCTCGGTCTTTTCGGCAACACACCGGAGATATCGCTCAACCTCAACTTGGTTCGGGACGCGCCGCCACCATCTAGTCCGAACATCTGATTCGTCCTTCGGCTAACGAGTTTGAGTCTCTTTTAACGGCTGCGCTTTGTGTCCGCAGGCTTCACTTGCTGCGGAGATATCGCTCTTCTATACTATTACGGCCGCGTAGACAGCTGCCCAATTAGGTACGTCAGCTTTTAGCGCGTCTAGAGATGATGTCAGTGACTAAAACATGTGTTAAGATTCTAATCTACAAAACCCTGAGGCATTCAAATGCAGTGGTGCAATACTCAAGACATTCTCCTAATTATTAGCTATTCAGATGTTCTGCATCTAACTGTCATATCCATCAAATCCCGAGACATACACCTAAGCCGCAAGTACAATCCACTATGTCTACGGTACTAGAAAAGCGCAGAATTCAGCAGCTGCCATTAGAAACAAGCAAGGGCCACGATGCCATCTTCAATTCCTCTTACCTTGAAGACATACCCGCAGAGCTGGCTTCTTGGAAAGTCAACCGCGTAGTTCTCGTTTTCAGCAAATCCCTTGACGCTCAGACTGACGTCATAAAAAAACTGGAAGCCCGTCTGGGTGACAGCATTGTTGCTAAGAAATCGGGAGTCGGCAGTCACTCTCCCTATGCAGATGTTATCGACATCGCGAACCTCCTACATGCAAATCAAGCGGATTGCCTAATCTCAATCGGCTCCAGCTCCTACTCCGACGCGTGCAAGATTGCAGCGCTCATGCACGCAACCCTGCCGCCTGGGTTCACCGAGGCTGACATGGAAGCACTGGTCAACAAGGAGACCGGCATCACTTGGGATGTGAAGCCGCCGACCGTCAAGGTTATCGTGGTGCCGACGAGCCTGAGCGCGAGTGAGTGGAATGCCATTAGCAGTGCGACCAACTCGGACCGTAAGAAGCAACATTTCGGAACCCCGGAAGCAGCACCCGATTTGGTTCTGCTGGATCCGGAGGTCGCGAGTACCGCGCCGAGGATGCTTTGGTTGTCGAGTGGGGTGAGGGCGATAGATCATTGCGTTGAGACTATGTGCAATAAGCTGTCGCATGAGGAGGCGAATCAACATATGGAAGCTGGGTTGCGCTCTTTGATCAAGGGTTTGAAGGAGTATCGTGAAGGTGGAGAGGCGAGGAATAGGGAAGAGCTGCTGCGTGGGATTACGGAATGTCAGATTGGATCAAGGGAAGCTATGATGGGGATTCTTATTTGGAGGATTCCGATGGGTCCAAGTCACGCCATTGGTCATCAGCTTGGGAGTGTGGCTGGCGTAATGCATGGTGTCACTAGCTGTATCATGCTTGCGCCAGTGCTGAGGTATACGAAGAGCACGAATGCGGAGGCGCAGGCCAGAGTCTTGAAGGTCTTCAATGAAACACTCGGATGGGAAGAAAAAGAGGCTGCAGATGCCATTTCTCATTTTGTGAAGCTTCTGGGATTGCCGACAACCTTGGCAGAAGTTGGTGTTACGGAAGAGAGTCAGATTGAGAAAGTGGCAGAGAAGACAATGACAGATGCATGGGGTGGTTCAAAAAGACAATTGGAAACGAAGGAGGAGGTTATGCAGATATTGAACATGGCTAGATAATAGAATGGCCCTCAGTTCTATTACCTTTACAAAGCGGTGATGGTAAGGCAAGTATCACGTAGCGCTAATTCGGAGCCTGCAGTGCTGACCACTCTTCTAAGACCCTTTCCTGCGTTCCAAAACGTCTTTAATGGGCTAGAGATGCAGACACATGCATGCTGTCCCGTGGATAAATAGGAGATGTGAACAATATCACAAATCTGTCAACAGACCCACCCACCGTCTATATGCTGCACCGTACCGCTAATATACTGCGTATCATCACACAACAGTCACGCAATTAGCGCTGCGACTTCTTGCGGTGTTCCTCTTCTCATGATCTGACACTTCCAATTCATTTCGCCTCCCCTGGTTTCCACGGACTTCTGCTGCATCGGAGTGTCGATCAGACCCCTATCAGATGATGTCAATGCTTGGAATCGTGTACTCAATACAGGAAGAGACTTACGGCGCAATGCAATTCACCCCAATATCTCTATCTCCTACCTCCTTCGCCGCCGTTCTAGGGAGCCCGATAACTGCGTGCTTCGAAGCCGTGTACGCTGCATTCTTCGGAAAGCTGATAACGCCGCATATTGAAGCTGCATTAACGATGCTGCCTTTATTATTCATATACTGTAGTTGCGCCCGCATGCAGTACATAACTCCATGCAGATTAACGCCAATCACGAAATGCCAGTCCTCGTTGTTCAAATCCTCCACCCTCTCCTCGTTAATGACCTTAGGTATCACGCCAGCCAGGTTAACCGCGCCGTCTAGCTTTCCAAATGCTTCTACGGTTTTGGCGATCCAGGCATCGACGGCTTTGTCATCACGGACGTCGAAAAGTGTAGAGATGACTTTGCCTGTGCTCACAGCCTCAATCTCGGCTGTTTTTTCTTTTAGAGCGTCGACGGAAACGTCGGCGATCGAGATGTTTGCACCTTGGCGAGCAAGGAGGATCGGGGTTTCGTAACCGATACCTGAGGCCGCGCCGGTGAGAGCTATCACCTTACCTTTAATATTGAAGTTGACTGGCATGGCGAAGGAAAGAAGGGAAGTCGTACGAGCAAGTAGAAGCGAAATTGATAGCTTCTTATGGACCTATGCTTATTTACGAGTGTGAAATGATTAAGTGACGAGTACTGTAGCGAGAAACATCATACAAGAACTAGCAGATACGCATTTTAGTTTCGGAAAATATGAAGCTCTTCGACCATGTCGCCTGTACGACTGTGCTTGTTCCGTATTGACGTACGGAGGGTAAGGAGGCTTCAGCGCTTCGCCGGAGAAGCATTCCCGTAATTTTTTATACCATTAGTCCTTGCGTGACAGTCAATGGAATTCTATGGGGCTGGTACACTCGAACGGATAAGCTACGCAATTTGTGACGGTTGAGACGGGTGAAAAGGCGCTTACGAAGAGGTCATGAGTTTAAGGAGATGTGGGGGGCCATGCAAGGCCAAGCCACTAACTTAAAGTTGGTGGTAGAAAGATGGCTGGGTCCGGCGATGAGCTTGGACCACAAGGCTGAACTAACCCTGGTTTCTCGCCTTTCCAAATAACCCACATGGGAAAAGTTATCCTTCATATGCTTCATGGTGCCTGCAAGACTTCTTGCTAACTCTGCAGGCTTGGTAGTTAGGAAATTGTCGCCTTACTCTATACCAAGCAGAATTATACATCATGTAGCTTTCTATATACCTCTCATGAAATGTTCAAGTACTCGAGCTCTCCACACTACACAGCATCGAAAGAGATCAAGATGATGAAAGTAGCGCAATGGGACCCTGTACACCTCCTAGGAACTTCCAAACAACTGAGAAGTGCTGATATTATGGTATAGGAACAAAAGAAAGCCGTGGTAAACGAGGTTCTCATCCCTGAACCAGATCATAATCAATTTCTCGTTGGAATGGGCTCCGCCTCTCTTTGTCACAGCGATCTGATGTCCATGGCTATGGATCACAAAGGGCTAATTATAATTGGGTACGAAGGCGCTGGTTACGTGCACAATATTCATCCAAGCGCTGAAGGGAAAGGTTTCAAGGTCGGGGATGCGATTGGATTTACCTACATCATTGACTGTTGTTTTGAATGCGAGGGATGCAAAATACACAACAATCACTGTCTGGTGCAAGAGAGTCATACGCAAGGATTTACAGCACCGGGGTTGTTTGCAGAGTATGCGCTTGTAGATTGGCACAGTGCGATTCTCTTGCCAGGGATGCTGCCCGTTCGGACTGCTTCGCCGATGTTCTGCGCTGGCATTACTAGTGAGTAAATATATATAAATGTTATTGACGCACTTTATAATAAACTAAAAGTGCCCAGCATTCCACTGCGTTGATTCCTGCGAACTGAAACCCAGACAATGGCTTGTCATAATAGGTTGTGGCGGCCTCGGTCAACTAGCTACCCAATACGCCGAAGCAATGGGCTTCAAAGTTGTCGGCGTTGATATCAATGATGATGTTTTAGCCACCGTCTTCAACTCCTGCATAAATCTAAATTATATTGAGGAAGTGAGGAATTTCATGGATCGCGGTCCTAAAAAGGGAGCCGGCGCCGTTGCAGTTTTCAGCGCCGCGGATGCAGCATACAGGAGCGCACCCCCACTAGTGAAGCTTGGAGGATTTATCATGGTTGTTAGGCTTCCAGCAAATGGAGTCACCTTCAATGCTCTAGATATTGCACGAGGAACATACAAAGTCAAGGGAGACAGTACTAGAATTCCTGAGCGGATGAAGAAGGCCATCAGCTTCACAGCGAAGCACAACATCAAGCCGGAGGTAGAGATATTCTCGAGCTTGGAGAGTGTAAATGGAATGGTGGAAATGATGAAGAAAGAATTGAGCACCAAGAGAATGGTCGTTTCGTTTGCATAACAGTCTTCTAACTCAGATCGGTTCTTATTTCCCTTAGATTAAAGCTTAGAAACACTATGTCTTCTCCATCTATGCTCTTCACGCCTATTGATCTTCACGGCATGGTATGGGAAATGTCTCGCGTTGCCGGGAATTCGGGTGTCTAATTGACATTGCATCATAACCTCTACCCTTTATTTGCCAGCAGCTGCTCAAAGCTACAACTCACTATCTCCGCTACATTTCCCCACGGATCACTTAAATACAACGCCTGTTCTCCGCTGCCCTATCAACTGTCTCACCAATCTGCTTGCCGCCCGCTTCAACGCCTCGCTTACACGCAACGTCTGGATCTGGCGCCGTCACAGCAATGTGGAAGAACCCCGACTTGGTATAGTCAAACTCGGGCTTCAGCTGATGTGGTGGATCGACGAATTGAAAGACTTCAAAGCCAACAGAGTTGCCGCATCCCAGCCAAGCTACTTTTACTTTGTGCAGCTTGTTGTCATAGATTTTGAAGATCGGCGCGTTGGGTAATTCGCTGCGGGTGGTCGCACGGTCGGAACTGCAGAAATTGAATCAATATTACGCTTCGCCTTTCCCCCACTTCGTTTAGTATATTTAGGACTGGGATCGGATTAGGCGTCTGGAGAAAGGAGATCTCACCGAATCCGTCGGAAGCCAAAGACTTTGTTGTACTATTCGACTGCAGCATCACAATCTGCCACAGAGATGGCGACGTGGTTGAAAACGTGGTTGTGAGTAGTCTAATGTACGAATTGAAGGTTAGTATACTGCAGTATTGAGTTATTAATAGTGTGAGGAGGTTGTAACTAACGGACATAACCGAGATATGCCTTTCTCTGTCGTAAACTGCCAGGTAGAACGAAGGTCTGTTATCAGGACTACAACTAAGATTATAGCAATCGACTATACCATTATAACTACCATTAAATTTCAAGCTAGTTAAATCCCGTTGCCGGATTTGCTATACACTAAGCTGGATATACTTTTCCGGACATATTCCTCAAACGAAGGCGGCATACACCAATACACTGTTAGGAGAATATGGGAGCTTGCAGACTGGCTTTTGCTCTCGCTGTAGCGGCTGTAGATATCCCACAAGGTCAGGAATTCGAATTGTGGAGGCGCAGAGGTTAGTGGCTTTTTAAAGAGTGGGGCATGAGAACTCATGATGTACCTGGTGCGGGGATGGTCGGAAACGCCTGCAGGTGAAAGCTTGGTCCCGGGGCGAGCGGATGCAGGTGACAAGGGTACTGCTACTAGTCCCCGATGATGTTACTCTGGCGCGCTACATGTAGGCTAACGGTGCTGACTCGTCCAGGTTCGATTTTGGGGACGAGTATAGTATATTGACGACAGTATGATAAACGGACCTTTCGACGCCCTCGTAGAACGAATATTGACATTTGGCCCTCGAATGCATTGCGGGCTTGAATAAGAATTCCTCTAATTCTATTAGACAAACGCAATCTGTCGAACAGGGTTAACCCCTGTTTTGAGTG
>KV750978.1:235-32195 GCA_001692915.1 Glonium stellatum
GAGAGCACAGAGCACAAGCAAGTTCGCCAATAGATACTAAATCCTTAAATGCGTGTCCTGCAGTATTGGGGTTCCATTGCGTATCGCTGACACAAGGTAATGAATTTCTTTCGTCGGTCTGGAGTAAGGATTTAGAAAGGCCGAGATTACAAAATTTCCTGAGCGTATTGATCTTAGAAAGAGCGTGCAGGTAGATCCCTGTTGACTGGCCCTCATGCTCAAGTGTAGCATCGAGCATATCTACGATAGGCGCTTCAATGTCTCGATATCTTACAAGTTCCGCTACACTGAAATCGAGGTACTGAATATGATCTAACCTCTCTGGGAGCTGAATAGTAGCCTTTGAACGCCGTAAGGTGAGTATCTTCACTAACTTCTTGAGTCTCTCAATGACCGCTTCTTCGCCTTGTGCCTTCCACATATCAGTAATATGCGCTTCGAACACGGAATGCTCGGAATATGGATATACCTGCAAAAACTGGAGTAGTGTGGCAAAATCGGTCAAACGATTTTGTAGAGGAGTCCCGGTCATCGCCCATCGTGAAGTAGATTCAATCGCACAAACCGCCTTCATAGTAATAGTATTCCGATTTCGTATGAAATGTGCTTCATCTAATATGACACGACGCCACGACGCCACGACGCCGTGAAAAGTACACTAGGAACACTAGCAAGCTTCCTAAATTCGGAGGACACTGTCTGAAAAGTAGTAATAATGAGTCCATACCTTTGCAACTCTTCTTGGTCCCGAAGCCGTTGAGAACCATGGTGCTTGGCCCAGAGGATCTGACCTTGATGTAGATGCTCCGCCAGTTGAGCCTCCCACGACTGCAAAAGCGACAGCGGCACGATTAGAAGGGTTGTTTTGGCAAAGTGAAAGTTCTCATACTCAGAACGATTTTGCGAAAATGCAAGTTGTGCGAGAGGTGGATGTCCGCTGTGAGGTGTTTGCGAAAGGGTTTCAGATCCCGTCTCCGTGATTTTATTCGTGGCGTGAGAGTGATCAGAGGCAATTAACGCGATCATGCTTAATGTCTTTCCCAGACCCATATGGTCCGCTGGAATTCCTCCTCGGAATTGAGGCGGCGGGTTAGTCTGAGCGCCTTCAGTGAGACTGTTCATGTACAAATGAGAACCGAGGGGACTTTGAGCAATTCTCCACAGGTCACTTTGCGGATCGCGCAAACGCCAGCCGCACTCTCTTCTAAGCATAAAGGAGAGAGCCTGTTTTTGGTGTCTGGTCTAGGATAAGCACAGAAGACATGAAGCGAAAAGGATATACATACGATACAATGCGGTTTTCAGGGCTGGCGGACTTTCACTCTCAGGAAGAGTCTCATCAGACTCAAAATCCGCGAGTATATCGCAAGGGTTAAGGGTTTCTCCATGACTAAAAGCTAACGGACGTAGTCCGAACGTCATGGGGACAATCGGGTCACGGCCAGATATCCGGTGAGGATTTCGGTACCTCACATTCCGATCGCAACCATATGGATCCTGCAAGTATAGTTCATTCGAGTCCAAGAATTTGCCGACATCATCAAAAAGCTCTCCAGGACCGTAGACGATAACGGAGAGGTAAGTTGAAATTTTGGAGGAGTGCTTTGCCCTCTTTGTGCTTCTACTCTTATTGCACAGAATGGATGAGTCTGGGGCGGTGCTACACGAAAATCGCAAATAGAGGTCCTTTTCTTCTAAAAGAGTGTTCAGCATTGAAAGGGTGCTTTCCTCAACGGTGGCTACTTCGGTTATGGAGTCCTTTAAAAAAACCTGGCCACTGGGGCCATTAAGAAAAACGGGTATGTGCATCTCGGTCCCACAAAAGGGCGAGTTTGTTTCGGGCGTAATCGGTAGATGATTGACCTTTGCATAATTAGAAGGCAGTGAGCGAGTTACAGGTCGTTCTGAAACTTACCATGCCGAAACAAACCAGCTCATGGTCACCAACGCCACCTACAGGCCTATTCCCATTGCCCTGATACGTCGTTCGGATATCTTCTGTTGATATTAAGCCCTCCGACTTGAGACCACTAATTGTGGTAGAATATCCACAGTTCTGTCCCTTCGATTGATCAAAGAAATGTACTCCGAACAATAATTCATTGACATGTTGAGAACCCCAAATATCCCGTTCGTTTGACATCAGATGAGCCTATCCATAAGGAGCATGTCGGCTTCCAACAGCCCTAGGGTCGAAGGATCCATTTCCAATAGCTGAGGATACTGTACTATCTATTCGACGACGCTTCGTCGCTGGTCCGCCATATTTGCACTCGTCCATTCCCTGAGTAACCGAAGGAAGTATTGCTGTGCAATTGGTGTCTCAGCCGGTACGGGGTCGGTATTAGGGGTTGTATTGTGGTAATGATACCCGGTCTGAACCCAGCAAATTCAGTAACTTTAACGAGATTTACCGAACGCAAGTGAGGAAGCGCTAATAGCGTGGTTAATCAAAGTACGTAGCAAAAGTTCACTGTGGAAAACCACCACGGAGGGATGAGTATGAAGCCAGAGCTTCCTAGTCTAGAGAGTGCTGAGGGCCGATCCGTTTTGTGAAACTCTTTAAGGCCGACAACAGAGACGTACCGTCGACTGACGGGCCTCGAGGCTGGACAGCGGGACGCACCCTTGACGCATGAGTAGCACAGCTTCGTAGCATCATAAACGTCAATTTTTACTGCCATTACGTTTTCTGTCGCAATATATACCAGTATTCTTCAGCATTTGATGTAAATCACCGCTTCATTGAATAAATTAATCAAGATGAGCTCGCGAATGTCTCCTCAAGCTCGGCTCTTCTTCAAGGATGCATTTGACAGTCTCGAACAAATCATAAATGCCAGCGATTCAGAAGATGCAAGGATACTCCAAAGCACAACCCTACAAGATGTTTATGACGCAGCGCGAAAGCTGGAGCAAGAACTTGGTGCTCTACATTGGTTCAAAGGGAAGCCAGGGGCCGGTGAGTTGTTTCCAAAAACTTGAATGCATCGCCGACTATAGAACTGACCGGCGGGTCTTCTCTTAGGGAAGAGTGTACTGTCTTCAATGATCATCCGTTTTCTACAACAGGATAAGCACTCAACAATTCTATATTACTCCTGCACCTACGATTCATTAACGCCCAACAACTGTAGTCACATTTTGCGCTCTCTCACAGCCTAGATACTAAGGAGTAACCGAGATCTTGCGGTGTTCGTATACGACAATTATATCCGACCTGGGCATACATCTTCAATTTTGCAACCCAAAAAGCTAATCCCGACGCTTCTCTCCAGCATTCCATCTGTGCGTATCATCATTGATGGATTGTATGAATTTGAGCGGAAAGATCGGAATCAAATACTAAGTGATCTCATCCCTTTCGCTTTTGTGCAGAGCCCAAACGAAGTATGCAAGCTGTTGTTTGCAAGCAGGGACATTCCGACGATAACAAGGCGTCTTTCAAAGCGCACAGTCGTATCTCTGAGCGAGGATCGCGAATCAGTTACATAAGGAATCCGGTCTTATATTTCGCATAGGCTTGGAGAGATTCGTCTTAATTTTGGTGCTGTAATTGGGGATGGGGCAATGGTTGGAATAGAACGTGATTTATTGGAGAAAGCTGAAGGTAAGCCAGGCCCTTAATATCAATATCCACTCGCTAAGATATGCTTAAGGTATGTTTTTATGGGTGCGTTTGGTCCTTCGAGCTCTTGAGAGAGTCTGCAGTATTCAGCAACTGAATGATGTGGTCCGAGATTTGCCGAAGGGATTGGAGACAGTGCATGAGACTATGGCTCATTTTAAGGTTCTTCCACTAATTCATGTTCAAGCTACAATACCATAGTTAACAATATTCAGCGCCAGATCGTCGTTCAGGACTGTGGTAACGCAGTACGCGTTTTAGAATGGGTGGCGATGGCTAAAAGACGGTTAAAGAAGTTTGAACTGCTGGATGGTATAAGCCTCCACGAAGGGAACGGTCTGCTGAATGAAGACACTAGGCTATGGGAGTCAGTTATTGATATATGCAAGCCACTTATCGAAGAAGGGCCTGGTGGGACTATTGTCTTCGTAAATTTCACCGTAAGGGAGTAAATCTTAAATGCTTCGCATCGTGGTTAAGGTCTTCTTACCCATATCATATAGGTATCTCCTCCGAGCCTCCAAAAATGCTCTTGTCGAGCCGATAAGAGCACATCATAACATATCGCTTGCTTGTATAGCATATCTACGCACTAGCTTCAATTTTGTTGATCCACAATTCCCTGCGGAACAGAAAAACACCAACGTCGTCAAGGGCTTTCATGGCCTTCACCTCTATGTAAACGAGTACTGGTTAATGCGCTTCATTTTGGAGTTCATTCAAACAACAGTTGGATTTCGAATGTCATTAAAGAATAAACAGCGCAATTCTGGTGAAGGCAAGTTCCACTGCTTCTTATCTTCTGTTGCTTTGATTCTAGGAGAATGTTGGACGGCAAATGCAGAAGATGCAGAATGAGAACTCCGATTCAAAAGGCAGGCTCCACAGCCTCTATATATATAACCATAAGACGGAACACGTAATATCCGTGTAAGATCTTATGTAACACGATCGTATCAAAATAGTAGTAAAACAGACCAGTAAGAGAATGCGATCGAGTCTTGGCGACGGTTCAACAGAGAACCCCCGCCAGCGCCTTTAATACTGACATCTTTTCAAGATGCGGAAGCTTTTGAACTAAACAAAGACCCTACTCTTTTTAGCCTTATATTATTCAGTTACAAGCAGACCGTGAATGATCTCCTAAAGGCTGGAGGGGTTACAAGTGTTACGCCAGGGCAGCTGGCTTTGTTCAAGGCTCGGTACGGAAGTTCTGTAAACGTCTGTCGTTTCAGAGGCTGCCCACGAGCGATAGATGGCTATTCGACCCAAAGATTGCTGGAAGAACATGAAGGGATCATACAGGTGGGATCAAATGTGCTGAACCGTCATGTTCATTCGGCCGTATTGGTTTCAGAAACTCAGCAGGTCTAAAACGACATACTAATGAGTTTCACGCCATATCGGAGACCGAATTAGGGACAACCATATTACGTCGCCAGGTTGTATGTGGCGGCACTGTAGCCGGGTCTATATCTACGACTGTTTGGGGGTGTGCTCAGAGCTATGCTTGTCAGGATAAATTGGATGCATACTTCCGCCCTCCTCCCGGAAAGCTCTGCATAGATCAATATGTTGAAGCTTGGATATTAAGTTTTTCTGATTTCGAGGAGATTGAAACCTTCCCACCCGGTGTGGAACAGGCCTTGTTACCTCAGCAACGTCTCGCTATGAATTGTCAAATTCGAGCTCAAGCTGAGGGTGTGCCGCTTTTTGCTTGCCCCGACCATCTGCTTTAGGTTGAGTTGGAGTCATCGTAGCATATGAGACGGAACAGGAAAGAAATAACAAAATCCTCCCCACTCTGCTTGTTCCAGCTATTAGCGTCCCTCCCCAGGCCCCTAAGATGTTTGAGCCATCCTATATAAAGCCTCGACTATCTATCTCTATACCGCCTAAACCATACACTCCTGGATCGTCCCCTTCTATAACGATTTTCAACATTTCACGCTTTTTGATGAACGGAGAAGGGAGTGTTAAGGAACAAAGTAGTGGAGAATAAGTATTCTACATATGAATAGCCGATTAGATAGTCCGAGTAAGATCTCTCAGGTCTGTATCGCAACAATGTGAGCCTTCTTTTGGCTATTAGCGAGGCAGTGCTATTTACTTTGATTAAACGATGTTGGCAGGAGTGACTGTGGGGGCATTTACAGGAGCTTTCTGGAGTCTGTGCCGGCTTATGTATATAGGTTCGTTCGTATGCAACGACTCCACCTCATGGAGTCCTCATTACGATATCCTGCAACCCCGCGTGACAAACGATTAAAAATCTGTACTGGAAGTTAAGGTTAGAATGCGTGATTAGCTTAGTAAGTGAGCCTCATGCGGCGAATCTCCAAGCTTAAAATAGTGCTCTTAGCTCGTGGCCTATGTGACTACAGTGAAGCCTCTATTTTTGTGTATAGTATAACCTTAACTTAATGTTTTAGACTCTAGCTCTTGTAGAAAGTGTAGAAATAAAAGGTTTTATTTTCATTACTCGCAAATACAATTTAAATCGTAGAGTCGGTGCAGCTCATAATAGTAATCAAGTTATTTAAGCATGGTTACTCTCTTCCATTTGGTCCCGACCTAGGAAGATGTATATCGAGAATGTAAAATTTTTATGTTTTTTTTTAAGCTGATTTTGAATGCGCGGAAGCAACTGGCATTTATACAATCTGGCTAAGAAGATGATAGAAAAAAATTCACAATGTAGACTACTATTGGCTAAACACATCACCGCGCCGTTTCGTAGGCTTTCCCCTCTGGTTGGAGTTGTAATGCATTCCCATAATCTTCCGCTCTGCGTCGATTTCCATACCTAGCTTCATTTTCGGGCGATACGGAAACCCTAAGAAAAGGAAGAAATTCTTCAAGCCACGGAGACGCACCATGGGTTCGAGTATGCGTAGATTTGTCTGCATAATAGAGTCGGGGGTGGCTTTGATATAATGATACATCGAACTATTCGCTCCTCGGCTCATGTTGAGGGTGAAGTTTAGCTGTCTGAGGTTCATCGCATTGCGCATCAGGTCGACTGTGTCCAGGTAGTCGAAGTAAGCCCGGTCACGGGGCATCATGTAGCTCGGTCCAAATCCTGGAAGGACCCATTCAAGAGAGCGTAATTCTCCCAGGACGCGCGGGGGAAGGGCGCTCAGGAATAGTGAGAGCTCGACGCGCGCCGGGCTGTGACTGACAGAAGAGCATACATTGCCGTCGTGCGGCAGTATCACGAAGTGGTTACGTGAGTAAAAAATGTGGAAAGCATCCTCGTAGAATTGACGACTAGTGAGGAATAGAAGACGAGGGCTTGAGCCGCAAGTACAGGTAGTAGAATAAGCGGCGTGTTTGCCATGGCAGAAGCAGGCTTCTAGAGCTGGCGTACATGATAAACAGCAATGATGATTACTGTATTGAAGGTGTCCTCGGAGTAGGCCGGCAGTTTGTGGCTCCTGAGCAGGGAAACTAGGGCAAATACAGCCTTCAAATTCATTAAAACCTTCGAAGCAGTACCCACACGGAAGCTCGGGATTTGCCGTGGGCATCAGCATATTTGGTATCCACTCTATGTCTTCTGGCGCCACTAGATCAGTGTACTCTAGAATCTTCAACCGAAGTTCCCGGGGGAGGTCCAAAAAGCGGAATTGTGTGGAGTCTGGCCGTCCGGTTATTGTGTACGTGGTTTCTCGAACCAAGCGTTGTATCTGACAGTTGGGTGCTTTGTTTAGGCGTATAGCACAGTGTTTCAGGGTCGGCATATTAAGTAGAGGCTTGACAATCTCTTGGGCTGTTTCATAATCGATTGTGTCACAAATGAAAGATAGATTGAGATGGTATGGTCGAGTATGTGCAGCAAGCCTAGTGCCTAGCTGTTTCCATTCGGCAATGATGGCCTTGTCGAGACGTGATACTCTGCCAAGCGGTTTATCATCGCCGGAATTGCACCTAGAATGGTAGTCAATGTCAATGTCATAGGGATAGTTCAGCTGTTTAGTTTGTACACATTGGCACATATTAAGTCGGATAGATAGAGAAGTCAATGAGGCTAGCGCTTTTGGACCGAGCTTCTTTAGCCAAGTTAGTCCTCTCGGATTACTTCGACAGATTCTGAACTTGTTTTCGCTGTACAGGATTGAGTGAACTTCTTCTGAAATGGCCTTGGAAACGAGGAGAAGATTGGTTGGGAGTGTTTCGCATATGCAGACGTAACCGTCTTCCTCATCGTCGTCAGGTGTCCAGATATGCCCGTCCTCTTCGCCAAGAATGTCCCCAGTGAACCGCGTGGGCCGGTGATAACACTCCGTTGGCTCGCATGAGCTATACCAGTACTTGAACTCTTCGACAAATTTTAATTTTTCCCAGTTTAAATCGATCGGACAATCGCGGACAAGACCGGCATGTTCGTAGACAAGCTTCCGAGTGCTGAATGGAAGATCTAGAAAGGAAAGGCCGGGACGTAGAGGTCTAGGATTGAAGGAGAAGTAATCATACAGGGAGCTCTGACGCATTTTTACAAGAGAGGAGAAAGCCTTGAGAGCCTTGTGGCTGGGGTTGTGATGTTTATCTTCAATTAGAGAAGCGGTGGGAACGCCGAAATTATCACCATGCACGGTGCGCATGCTGCAGCCACCAATCGCGGAGGTAGCTTAACATGCGGAGGATGCGGAGGGAGGAAGGCTGAGCACAACGTATTGCAACCTTCTTCCAACCTTCCTCTCTTCATCTATTCTTCCCCTAAAATTAATTGAATATTGCTGAGGATGGAACCGCTGCTTTAGTACTGTTCGCATGAATTCCCTGCCCTCGATATGTCCTTCGGTTTCTCGATTGGCGACTTTATCACAGTCAGCAAACTCATTTCCGAAATAACCAACAGTCTAAAGGATGCACGAGGCGCAACGTCCGAATATCAAGGGATTATTCGAGAGCTTGAGTGTTTGAACCATGCTCTTCATCGTCTTGATAAGCTGCAATTGAGTAAACGATTATCGTCGGACAGCCTCGACTCGATTAAGTACGCTGCATTGAGTTGTCGTCGGCCGCTGGAAGATTTCCTCGCCAAAATTAGGAAGTATGAGGACTCATTGGGCTTGTGGGCAAAGCGAAACATTGTAAAGGGGACTGTGGATAAGTTAAAATGGTCTTTTGGGGTCGGAAAAAGCGATGAAATAGCTAAGCTTCAAAGCTATTTGAACGTACACGTGGGAACGATCAACATTCTGATGGTGGAGCACGGGTTGAAAGCACTTGACATAGTAGCGGAAACGGCTGAGGTAGATCGATTGCGTATCCATGAAAGGCTACAAGACAACCGCAATATTATCAATAACATTAAGGACAGGGTGAATGCACAGAGGCTTGCTGTCGTAGCAAACGTGTCTATGCTTACGAAATTATATCAAATGATAAGCGGGGAGTTTTGTACGTCGTTGAGATCCCTAACTAATCTAGTATCGCGGGTTTGGTATGTATTATCAGCGACATATCTTTATATTGACAACTCCGGGCTAACTTTAGCAGCATTTCTACACAGCAGATATACGGAGTTGTCCTTGATATAAAGTCATCTTTACCGCCACCAGACACGCGATGGACGTTCTTTCAGGCGCCTCTTTTGATTGAAGATGCACTTGGTTGCAGATACCCGGTGCCTTCAGAGTACAGTTTTGAGCTTCTGAATGAAATAATCAGGCTTCGATTTAAGGTCGGCCCAGGATCCCAGGACGTTAAAGTTGGGAATTATGAGCTTTTTAAGACGCAAAAAAGCGAGGAAGTTGTCACAGCTAATACGCGCCTTTTCCCTGGGACTAGTATCACCATGGCGATTATTGTGGCTAGGCCAGTCCGTACCGGTGAGCATTGTCCGATGCCTCAGTGTGCTTCGGATCAAATTTTACCAACAACTAGTGGGGGGCGATTTTGGTAAGTTACTTCCTTAATCTGCAGACTATGGATCATCAGTTAATGGCTGTTAGTTGCGAATGTCACGTTTCTTTTAGTCCCTCAAGTAAAAAGCGCAGATACATTGAATACCTGGAAGATCTTCAAAGCAATCCCGATGAAGATCCTTCGGGTATGGTTGAGGTTGGCCATGAACAAAACCAGAGTTCCAAGAGAGCCAAAAATCTATCCGCTCGAAACACGGTTCAAAACTTGAAAAATGTTCGTTATTCAGAGCAAGAGGTATTCAGCCGGCGCAGTCCTGTCTCCTTTCGATGCCGCGCCTGTTATCGCTGCGAAACTTCCTCGTGGCGTGGTGCGTCTGAGGAGCCAAGGATGTTGTGCAATGCGTGTGGATTGCGTGAGTTTTGTTTAGAAGAACGATAGATTATGCTTCTGACACAGGATATAGACCTTTCGGAGCTGATCCGTAAGAGAAATTGCGATCGAAGGGAGTTTGAAGGTCCTGATATGACCCCGGGGGGTGCGGATGAATTCAATTGCTTGTCGCTGCATTAGCCTTCGGGTCAGATCGGCATCCTTCAAATAGTTTCTCTATAAGTTGTTCGTTGAATAAATTTCCTACGATTTATAGGAAAGCATGCATACACTCAAGTAATGTTGTTATTTAGTCATGCGTACGAAGTCATTTTATCTATGATACACACGTCAGATATAGGTAACCACAAAATGAAAAATATTAAACACCAGTACCGCCATATGACAAAAAAACCTCCCTCTCGCGCCCCGCCTCAAAAACACCAAGATCATCGCTTCGTAGAGCAGCGTGTAGCGCATGACGGCGTTGGAACAGACCACCAGCGATATGCCATCCCTTCATTTCCTTCTCATTCATTCCCTTTGACACGTCGATGGGGCAGCGCAAGCCCAAGTGTCTAGTATACAAGGTGCAACATGCCCGAGGACGCGGAAGGCATTGGGGATATCCTAAGCCTATTCTGCTTTTGCAAAACGAATGCGGGGTATCACTCTGCCTTTGTGGCGGCTTCGGTAGCGGCTTCGGCCTTGGTGTCTGCTTCGTGCCGCTCTTCGACCCCTTCTTCTTTCTTTGTTGCGACGTCTGTCGCTGGGTCTGCGGGCCCTTCTTCGGCCTCATCTTCGGCCATCTCGACGTCTTGGACTGGGGCAGTGGCCGCTGGCGCGGCTGCGGCTGGTTGCGCAGCTGGCGATTCAGGCGGTGTAACGACAAAGCCAGGGGATCGTGACCTCGACGCTACTCTCGCGGTTTGGGATTGTGTGGCTGTGGTGGAAGGTCCAGGTACTGCAGCATCAGTGTCTTGGGCTGCGGAGTTTTGGCTGTTGCCAGATGGAGAATATGAGCGATTCAGGCCAGAAGGCTCCTCCATGTCTACATCGCCGTCATCATCGGCGGGGACTGCTGGGGTTCGGGTGCGGGATGAGGTGCCGTTGCTTCGAGCTCCTGCAGCATTTCCAGTACCATTTGTGCTCGAGGGCTGGGGACGGGCGGAAGAAGCTCGCGATGCGGATCTTCGGCCTGGTGCTGGCGAAGGATTCTTCGTACCTCTTGCGCTTGTTTCTCCATTTATGCTTCGCACAACGTCCGGGGTGCCAAGACGGCTGTCAAAATCGTCTGGGGCAGCGTTTGGATTCTGGTAGTCCATGATGTTTCTTCGCCTCCGCTGACCGGGTTGACGATGGATTCCCATGTTCGAATTTGCTTCTTCGTCCTCGCTCTCAGATAGTTCACCATCTTTTGATATGTACTTATCCCAGCCGCGCTGCGTGTAACGGGCATCGGGATTTTGATCAGCATCTAAGTCATCCATTACATCATCCGCATCCTCGTCCATACCAGGGCCAAGCGGGCTTCGTGGAACATCAGTCATTTGGACGGAAGGAGCGAATGCTGTGCGTTTTAGATTTTCGATGACCTGTGATCGGATTTTTTCAAGGTATTCGGGTGAGTTAGCATTGTCCATGTTGGAAGGGCGAACATCAAGTTCGTAGTCAGGGCCGAAATACTATTAGTACTGTTAGTAAAAAGCGGATCAGAAACAAACAATTTCGATTTATTCTTACATCGTAATAGTCGTTGTATGGTAGCTGTGGACCCATTTCCTGCCCCACCAACTGGCCAGTTTCGTATGCCCATGTACGCGCAACGTTACGCATGGTATATCCACCACCTCCGACAACTAGGACTGGAAGATTGAAGCTCTTGACATACTTCACGCAGTTGGCGTGGCCCTTCATGCTTAGGTTGAAGCAGCCTAATCTGTCACCGGATAAGCTGTCACCTCCGCACTGAAGGACCACCGCCTCTGGCCTGTACCAATCCATAACTGCCTTGATGACGGGCTCAAAAACCCCTTTATACGTCTCGTCCGTGATGCCGTCTCGCAGCGGAAAGTTGACGGAATAGTACTTCCCGTTTCCTACGCCTATGTCGCGCAACTCGCCGGTACCAGGGAAATATTCACCATACTTGTGGAACGAGACTGTCATGACGCGATCGGTGGTATAGAAAGCTTCTTCCACACCATCACCATGGTGGACATCGATATCGATGTAGAGAACGCGCTGTTTGAACCGGAGGAGCTCGATGATGCCCAAAACAATATCTGCAAGTTGCGAAACTGGGTTAGCATTTATGTCTAAGTAGCGCGCAAAGCTGATAGTGGAAGACCTACCGTTCACATAGCAAAATCCGCTGGCTTCGCTCTTCTTCGCGTGATGCAGGCCTCCTGCCCAGTTGATGGCGACATCGCATTTCCCTCTATTCAGGCGCGCAGCACCTTCCATACTGCCACCGGCGCTAATTCCGCAGAACTCGAACAAACCATCGAAGACTGGGCAATCATCACCAACGTTGTATTTGCCCTGCTCCTTCGAGAAGTTATCCATGTTATCAGGAGTGACTTTTTGGAGGAAATCGACGTATTCGTCCGTATGGAACTGTGTCATTTCAAATTTGGAAGCTGGCTTTGCGCGCTGTTGAACCGTTAGTATTGGCACAGGTGAAGCTCGAGGGGATTAGAGAGCGCAGTGGGTGGCGATCATTTTTGGTACTCTAGAGTGAGGGGAACGAACTGTCGCAAATGCGAAAAAGAGCTCTTCGGATAGAGATAATAGAATAATGAGGTACTTACATAAATCTCCATCTTCGTATACAGCCCATAGTTCATGATCAAGCTGTGGGCCATCCGTATTCTGTGTGGCTTCATGGGATGGCCGGCAACATAGGCATAGTTTCCCACATCTGAATCGTAGAAGTAAGCTACCTTTTTGGGTTGAGCGGAGCCGTTGACAATGATGTCGTCGATTGGAGGCCCGCTGCCGGCCATGGTTGTAGAATATGAAGACGGATTTTAACTGTAAGGTTCAAAAGTTGGTGGTGAAGGAAGCTTGGTGGTGGTAATAATTGCTCTGGGCTTGCTCCGAAGAAACGGCGAGTAGTGATCAAAGCTGAGAGGCTGGGGTCCAGTCATGCCGAGCCGACAAAAGCTTGGCTCAGGCATCGCGAAGTGCGCAAGCTCCGGCCATTTGCAACACCACACCATAAGCTACCTCGACCCATATCCACCGCCTTCCATCACCAACCTTCCTTCCGCCATCAACCCGCAGTTTCCATATCTATAACTCCAGCTCGAGCCTCGCTACTTCCTAAATCTCCGCAAACACTAGACACACTATGGAGCGATTAAGTAGGATGCTGGCGGCTGCCCAGAGCATGGGAGGTATGGGCGGTGGCCCTGCACAGGTATGCCAGTTCTCTAGCAAACATATCTACAACCAGTCCAACATATGTCCTGCTGCAAATTCTGCGCCATGTCCTTATACGTGTTTTCCATTCCCCCAAGGGCCCCCGAATATGTAGAGCACCAATATTCCCTCCACTGCTTTCCGCTGCTTCCCCAGCTCTATTTCCATTCCTGTACCTAAGCATAGGTTCCATGGCGCTAATCCGATATCGTCCGCGTACACAGGACACAAACCTCATCGACAACTCCGAAACTGTCTACATCTCCTCCCTCGCCTTACTGAAAATGCTGCGACACGGTCGAGCGGGCGTGCCCATGGAAGTCATGGGCTTGATGCTGGGCGAGTTCGTGGATGACTACACAGTACGGGTTGTAGACGTCTTCGCCATGCCACAGAGCGGTACGGGTGTGAGTGTAGAGGCAGTAGACCCGGTGTTCCAGACCAAGATGATGGACATGCTGCGGCAAACGGGGAGGTCAGTTTCCCCCAACCACCACACATAGGCCCCGCAGGCGCTAGCACTAACTCAATCCTCTCTACAGACCAGAAACCGTGGTAGGGTGGTACCACTCGCATCCTGGGTTCGGCTGCTGGCTGTCGTCAGTCGACATCAACACGCAGCAATCGTTTGAGCAGCTAACGCCACGCGCCGTCGCCGTCGTCGTTGACCCGATCCAATCCGTAAAAGGCAAAGTCGTCATCGATGCCTTCCGCCTGATAAACCCGCAAACACTGATGATGGGCCACGAGCCACGGCAAACGACCTCCAACGTCGGCCACTTGAACAAGCCGTCGATCCAGGCGCTGATACACGGCCTGAACCGCCATTACTACTCCATAGGCATAAACTACCGTAAGACGGGGCTTGAGGAGAATATGCTCATGAACCTGCATAAGCAGGTATGGACTGAGGCGCTGCAGATGGATGACTTCCGGCAGGAGGGCGAGCGGAACCGCGAGCGGCTAAAGAAGCTAGTCGGCCTGGCTGAGGGCTATGAGAAGCGGGTGAAGGAGGAGACGGAATTGACAAAGGAGCAGTTGAAGACGCGATACGTGGGGAAGGTCGACCCGAAGAAGCGTAAGTCCCAAGACCACCCCTCCTCCCCGTCACCCCTCTCCTAGCTCGGCACAACCCCTTTCTGCCTCTCTCTGCCTCTTTATTTGCTGAGACTAACGCGTATATGCGCTCCTACTGTAGACCTTGAAGACGTCGGCCAGCAGCTCATTGAGGACAACATCGTCTCCGTCTCCCGCCAGATGATTGACAAGGAAGCCACGGTCCCGAAAGCAAACGGCGCATCCCACGGGCTTATAAACGGTGACATGGATATCGACGAGGAGCTATAGCCCCCGCAACGGCCAAAAACCCAAATCTGCCACATACACAGTAACAACGGCCGATGGGGAAGGGGGTGATAGGGGATGGGGAGGTTAGGGGAAGCATCATATCTGTATCATAGATAGTTTGGGTTCGCTTTCTCTGGGAACTATAGATGTGCGCTCCTGTGCGCCTGCACGATTGCTTGCATATTTTCCTGCATGAATGGGGGGATCAACACGGGTTGGGTGGGCAGCTAGGAGGGGAGGGGGCTAACTTCTGGGCGCACGCTATCCCGTAGCGAGGGGGCGAATGGGAACTTAATTCTCAGGCTCTGTGCTTTGTGCTGGTCTGTGTTTCCGCGCGCGCGCGTGTGGGTATGCATATGTGGATGTATGCATGTGCGTAAGTGCTTGGGCGCTTGTCCCTGCCTATCTACCTACTGCGTCGAGAGCCGCCTATTATTATCCGTTGCTGCTGCTTGATCAATCTATTGATTACCCATCTCCTTGTATCAAACCGAAATCCTAAGCCAGTATAGTTTCCAAATTAGCCTGGTATGCCACCATTACCGTTATCATGACCATCCCTATCCCTATCTATGAAGTCGATCGCCTAAGCAGGCTTCCGGCAGTATACGACGTGCCTGCGGTGAGATGTTAGCGGGTCGCTGTAGTAACGTGAAAGGAGGGAGAAGGGAGGGAAGAGAGCAGCATGGACGTACACTTCGTGCCAGAAGTGCTGGTTGCGGTCTCGCACCACCCTTTTCGTGTCCTCGACGAAACTCCGGACGTCGGCTGCGGGCCACTATAAACCCATCACGCGCCAAAGTCAGCACACATTCTTGGCCAGCGGCTCCGCTATCCTGGGCCCTACGCCGCAATTAAGTGGGGCGGGAGTCAGGTAGTCGGGTTCATGTAGTCGGATCAGGTAGTCGGGTCAGGGTGGTCCCGCTTCAGACGCATGCAGTCAGGATTGGGAATTGGGATCCCAGCGCCATGGTTCGGTGGGCCGGGCCAAGGGGTAGAAATAGGCAGTGGTGCCGATGGTGGGAGAAGAGGAGAGGAGGTGGGGGAAGGAATTCTTACGTTCAGCAGGCGCGTGTATAGTGCCATGATCCAGCCTTCTAGGCCCTCTTCCCAGTTCCGCTGGTTCCAGCGTCCGATGTCCTTCAAATGAGGGTCGGAGCTCCAGGGCCCGATGGGCCATTTAAATCTCTTCTCGACGATGTCGACGAACCCTGTGAAGGCAAGTGTTAGAAGCGCGCGTGACCGGGTTTCGTAGGAGTGATAGAAAATGACAGTGTGTGATTAGTTGGGGTGGAATATGAGGATTGATTTGGATTGATTAAGTTTGGGAAGGTTTGGGCACTAGAGGCGTAATAGTGAAAGGAGGGAGTGAGATTTAATCTACCAGCTTCCCGCATTCGGTCGCCTATGCTCTCTGCGATAAGGAACTCCTTCCCCATTTTGTCACCGGCTTCGCAGATCAAGTCGCCGAAACGCTTGTACATGGCGGCACCGGGGTTATCCGGGTTGGATGAGGTAGGGTAGACGGCGAATTCGAGGTGCTCGAGATACCCACCTGGCTGGAGGTGTCTGGTTTCATGGCTGCGTTAGTGTATGCTTACCTAGGAGAGGAAGGAGAAGATATCGATGCCTGCGGTAGCGCAGCGGGTGTAGATATGAGAGCTCGGAGACGGGAGTATCTGAGCGGTGCTGACTTACATGAAAGCCTGCTTGTACAGAGCAGACCAGTCCCCTACACTACCCGTGAGACCGCGCAGGTGTACGAAATCAAAGTTGTCTTCCGGGTATGTCCACTCGCTACAGCAGTCGTCTATCTCGAAGCGGACATTGGACGGTGCGCCGGGGACTTGGATTGGCGAAAGGTCGGTGCCTGACCAGATTTTCAATAAATTGTCTCCATGGATTTTGAAGAACTCATTGGTTTGAACTGAAAGAGATAATGGTGGAAGTACCTATGACTTCGGCGTCTGGGAAAAAGTCGGCGATATCGCTTGGAGCGCCATAATGTTAGTGGGCGACCATGATTGTTGACTGGGGTAGAAAGAGTTCTTACACTGCCCACAGCCCAGTTCCAGTGCCAACATCAAGAATCCTTTTTGGGTTTTCAAGGGGAGCAAGGAACAGTTTGTCTGTCAGAGTCAGGAGCCAAAGATGGTGTCTGGGTTGATGCAGCGGTCTGGTTAGCGAAACGTCGCTGAATGGGACGGAGAAAGTTGAGGAACATACACGATAACTTCGTAGTTTGAGTGCTGCGCATCGTTAGGCTGATAATATTCCCCGTCACCTACTTGATATCAGAACCGGGTTTATGATGACTTGTAAGTGAGACGATAAACTCACGAAATGCGTGGTATCTCCTTCCATTCTCATATCGGTATCTCGTTATGCTTGTGGCTAGGGTAAGCCCCCTCTGGATGTATCAGTCGCGGTGTTCAAGCGTAACGGCCCCTGTATACTCACGACGAGTATGTTGCTCTGTCGTCATCTTCATCGTACGCGCTATCCGCGTACATTTCATCCTGGCGGTCAGTCAGAGAGAGGTTATAGAGTCAGAGCGGTATGAAGCATGAGTATGTAGCACGAAGCACGAAGTCGCAGCAAACACGGATTTGTGAACAGGGAGCAGATACAGGAGATAAGGCAAAGGTGGTGGTCTTACGGTAGACATCGAAACGCACGGAAAGGCCTTGGACGAGGTTGCGAAAGGGAGAAGGTAGATGTAAGTCTTGAAGAAGTTGAGTGACACATACGATTGGGATGTGAGGACTGCCAGTGTCCATTGTTCAACGGGCTAAGGGGGAGTGTAGCCAAAGGAATCCTAGCGGTGGAGGGCCTTAGACCTCAACGGAGTAGGCAAGCAACGGGCCGTATGCGCAGGCGTGCTAGACGTCTGATGGAACGGCTCGGGGGACTAGGCGGGCTCGGTGCGTGCTTAGAGGTGGGAGCACTTCGCGATATTTCGATGTACATACATGGGCTTGATGCTTGGTTCTCGGAGCGAGTACTAACGCGAGCGGGGCAAAAGACTTGGAGGGAGAGAAGGAAAATAGGTAGGTAACAGTGTTTGCTTTGGCCGGCTGGTACGGCGATAGAAGCTACCTTCTGACCTGGCTCTCCTGACAGCGTCGGAGTGTCTAACGCAACATAACACGGTGATGGCTGCTGGCGCTGGGGAGCTTGGAAATCGGAGCAGACGCTCCCACGCACCCACGCCGGCTCTGGCGCACCACAACGGCGTGGGCATGGATGACACAGACCGGGAGACGCAGCTGCAAGGGTTGGGGTGTGACGCTACATGACCAGCAATATCGCGGTCCAATATAGGCCATCGCACTTTTTGTGCGAGAAGGGTTGCGGGGGCTTACAGCAGAGGACCGAGCGAGGCGACCGAGCGAGAGGCGGAGGTTTGGGGACACACTGAGTGACGGGCGGATTGGAATTGCACGCCATGATCTGTTCCACCCGCGCTGTCGGGACCAAGGGGTTTCCAACGAGCCGTCACAGATCTTCCAGACGGCCGGTAACGAGGCTGCTGAGCCAACATCAACCACTTCACCACCATCACCACCATCGCCATCTTCCTATGCCGCCGTACCGCCATGCTGCTGCGCTGCTTCGCCCTCCTGCTGCTTTGCTGCCGTGTTGCCGTGCTGTTGCTTCCGCTAACTACCCATTCCCGCTACCGCTGCCACCACCACCACCACTGCCACCACCACCGCTTTTGCTGATGCTGATCTTCCGCCTTTCCGTTTCACGCGACGCCTGCACGCCTTTGGCCCTTGCCTCGTTGCCTTGTCCGCAATTCTGCTCCCCACTTCGTCTGTTGAGGCAAGCCTTCCGCCAATCTTCTCCGCGACTGCTTCCACACGTGCACTGGCTCGGCCGCCTACAAGCATGATTCGCCGTCGTTGTCTCATAAACTTTGTCTAGAGAAGCAGCTAACCTGATCTATTTCTTGCCAAAAGAGTCGGAATCGGTGCATTTTGGGTTGCTTGCGCAATCTGCTATAAACTTCATAGCCGTAAAACCGTGCCCATATCCCTATGATCCGATGCACACGCGAATGTTCCAACCTGCGCCGCCAGAAGGGTATGCCGAAAAATGCCATCCAGCCGTCAACACATCGGAGCGCAACCGCTTGCAGCTCTTTTTATGAGTCCCTAAAGGATCAGAAATCGTGAAATGCATCCCTACCCCCCCTCCATTTCCACTTTCCTCCATCCCTTCATTTCCCTTCATATCCCTTCATATCCCTTCACTTCCCTTTACTTCCCTTCCTCTCCTTCCATTTCCCTCCGCTCCAACTCCACCCTCTGCACACTCTATCAGTTGCCGGGCTTACCTATTTGATCGCGCTGCCGCTGCTCGTGCTATCGTCATCTCGTTGCTCGTGCTCACCCTGCCGTTCTCCGTCGTCCTGTTCGCCCTCGGACCTTTGTCCGCTTCCGGATGCCTTCTTGGCCTTTTCATCCTCGCTTTCAGGCGGGCTGTCGTCGTCGTCGAGCCCAATGCCATCCTTAGTCTCTCGCCTTAGCCTGTCGGCTTTGTCCTTGAGCACCCTCGCTTCGTCGGCTGCCCTCTGCGCCCGGATCTGTTTCCTCCACATATTTGCGTACCGACCTCTGCGCTCCAGCAACTCCTCGTGCGTCCCGCGCTCCGCAACCTTACCCTCGTGCAGCACCAGAATTTGATCGGCACGCGTGATGGTGCTCAGGCGGTGGGCAATGACAAGCATCGTGCGCCCTTGCGCTAGCGTCGTCAAAGCCTCCTGGATGTGCTGCTCCGTCTCAGTGTCGAGGGCCGCGGTCGCCTCATCGAGCATAATGATGCGAGGATTTTTAAGAATCGTCCGTGCGATCGCAACACGCTGTTTCTCGCCTCCTGAAAGCCGCAGGCCTCGCTCCCCCACTTTTGTCTGATATTGGTCAGGAAATCCCATAATTTTATCGTGGATGCTAGCCGCTCGGCAAGCCTCGTACACTTGTTCATCCGTGGCATCTGGGTTCGCGTATTTCAAATTGTACATCAGCGTTTCGTTGAATAGAACTGTGTCCTGCGGCACCACACCAATGTGTCTTCGCAAAGAATCAATAGTAAGCTCCTCCACATCATGGCCATCGACCTGAATGCTACCTGAAATAACGTTGTAAAAGCGGAACAAGAGGCGGAAGACGGTGGATTTTCCGCCACCAGACTCGCCAACAAAAGCCGTGGTTGTGCCCGGCGCACAATGGAAATCCAGCCCTTGCAAAGCCGGCTTCCTGTTGTCATAACTAAAGTGGACCTCGTTAAATCGGATGTCACCTTCGCATGAGGGAAGTGTTCCGGCATCCGGCTTGTCTACCACCGTTGGCTTTTCCTTGAAGAGCTCCAGCATACGCTCAGAGTTGATCATCGCCGATTGGATCATCCGGTAGAAAGTGCCGAAAAAGTTGAGAGGGCTTTGTAATTGCGCCATGTAAGTCAATAGCGTGACAAATTGACCGACTGTGCTTTTTCCTGCCGTTACCTGATGGGCTGCGATGAAGCAAGTTATCATGAGGCCTAGCATGAAGACCATGTTCTGAGTCACGTTCATCAAGTTCAGAGAGAACAAGACGTGGTATTCTGCATCTTGGAATTTCTTCACAGCGCTGCGATACCGGTTGAACTCATAGGCTTCAGCATTGAAATACTTGACTGTCTCATAAGAAACCATGGAGTCGTTTCTAGAAGGCAAAAAAATCAATATGAGACAGTAGGCGGGCACTACGACATGACTTACTTGACAGCGTCTTCTTCTCGATCAGCATTGACCATTGTTCGGCGTATTTCAGCTCTCCACTGGGCCATGCGGATCGTGAGATAGATGTACCAAAAGGTGACAACTGAGATAACCAGGGCATAATAAGCATCATAAGCTATGAGAAAGTAGCCGATTGCGACGCAAAGATCGACTAGCATCGGGACCACTTGAAATGTGACCTGTTCCAGGAAGGTGTTAATAGAGCTACCCTTTCCAAGCGCTGAAAGCACCTCTCCTGTCTTTTTGCCCAGGTGGAAGTCCAGACTGAGATTATGGACATGCTCAAATGCAGCCACCGACAGCTCGCGATAAGAGTATTGACTAATAGGAATCCACAGCGTTGAGCGCACAGCGCCGAGTACTCCATTATTCCCTTGTATAAATCGTAGGAAGATATAGAAGCAAATCGGACCCCAAGGCATTCGGATTTCACCACCGTCATGCCGCCCACTCTGACCCGAAAGCTCATTCGTGATGACGCCCACCTGGTAAGGAACCCAAAGGTTAACACCTCTCTGGATCACTACGATGATGAAGCACATTATGACGATCATCTGCAGTCGTCGATCCTTTGAGGGCCAGAGATAAGGGAAAAAGACATGATATCCCTTGATATACTCCCACCAACTCCTTGAAGGGACCCCGACGGGCCTGCTCCACCCAGCAGGAGCGCCTTCGGTATGCGCGTGTTTCCCGCCAAGAGGCACGGCTGAGCCATACCCATTTCCATTTCCGTGTGCAGAACCGTTCTCCGCATGCTCTTGCGCTGCCAAGAGACTTGTGGTCTCACTCGGCTTTTGTTCGTCTTTTTTCCTCTGCGCCTTCGGGCCAGACACGAATATCCGGTAAAAACCAATTAGAATCAGCAATAAGAGAATGCGCACAAGGTCAATTACGACCTCGGTTATCTCCCACTCCGTCATCCTGAACCGGAGCGGCCCTTCCCGAGGGCCTTTTACGTGTGAATCCCGGTGTTCATGGGTATATAGAGAGAGAGAAGCGGCTAGGAGGATGATTTCGAGAACTACAGCGCAAATCCATGTCGCTAGATGCGACCCGTTCGGAGACGGGCTCGAATCGAGCAGGGAAATGAGAAACAAGCAGTAAACGAAGAAGGAGCCCACAAGGTAGATCTGCCGGACCCCGGTTTAGCACTCGACGTTTGCGGAGAGGGAATTCCGCTGTTGGGAGTAAGCTTACCACCGCAGGTTGACCGCACCACCACTGCTCTTTGCGACTGTAAAGGGCATGGGTGATGACGTTGATGACATTGCCAATGAAGGTGAGGGCGGCACCCACAGAGAGCCATTCGAAAAGGTGTTTTTGCGAGGGCGGAATGTCGCCCTCCAGCTTTTCCTTGGGGATATTCCGCGAAGGATCTGTCCGCGGTAGAGGCTTCCCACCAGGTCCCCTCTGAGTTACTGGGGCAATATTATGACTAGCATTAGAGGCAGACCTGATGCTGCGGTAGGTGAAGGAGAGAAGGAAAAAGAAAAGTAGGATAATCGGGTATGCGTAGTGCACGACGTCCAGAATTACACCGGTCGTGTGGTTTGGCACCCAAGGTTTGGACGCAGCAGCAGCGACAGACACGTCTGACGGTCGAGTGAGCGGGGCGGAGGCCATTGTCTGCCCTGATGAAAGCGGGTGCGGAGAGGGCAGCGACAAGAGGGCACAGACGGGAGAGGCTATGGAGAGAGGAAGAAGCGTGGAGGTCGCATGATGGATGTTTTAGACTCGTGTGCTCTGTGGCGTTACAAGCAGATTGACGGCTTCACAGCGGGCTTGGCTTCGCGTGTGGATCCGCGCCGCTCGGGCAAAGCTGCTGGGGGTGACTTGGGGGGGGGAGGGCGCTGGGCTAGGGTCGAGAGGGGGGCCTGTGGGAGTGCTTAGAGCTGCTGGGCACCGCTGGGCTATTGCCGGGCTCATTTGACTGTCGCTCGCTGCAAATATACTGCTAGGGCGCGGCTTCTGCTGCTGCTACTGCTGCTGCTGCATCGCTGTCCTGCTGTTGTTCCGCCGCTTCTGCTGCTGCTCTGCTGCCTCTACTGCTGGCCGCGCAGCGACTCAATCCAGGCCCGCCGTATCCCAGCTTCGTCTGCACACGCACAGCGTCGGTCACTCTGCATGCCCGCATCCCATTCGAAGGCCAGCTCCCGACAAAGCGTCCCCGGGACAGCGAACACGGCACCTGGATTCACTAATATCGCTCACCGCATCTGACCGCATCAGAAGTCGCCATGAGCGTGCGCCGTCAATGCAGGAACTCGCTCAACTGCCTCCGACGTCGTCGCCATGGCTGAATACCCATCGCGACGAACCTCCTCTGCGCAGGCCGCTCCCTCGATCCCGCCGCCTCCTCCGCTGCCTCCAGCTAAGCAGCATGGGGCGTCGACGCGCAGCTACTTCTCCCGCTTCGTGACGCAACCCTTCACGACCTACGGCTCACGGCCTCCCAGCGCGCAAGCCAACCGGCCTGACGGCGGCAGGCCGAATCCGCTGGTGCCAAGGCTCCCAGGGTAAGTTTCTTCTACTCTCCCGGCAGCCCTGTGTGTTTTCTATCTCTGTCTGGGTGCGCCGGTGTCCCTGCTCGCTCTGTGCAGCAGCTCGGACGATTTCGGTACAGCCTGGCTCAACCACCACGGGTTAGCCCTCGATACGTCCGACTCGACTCCTTAAGCGCCACGGTGTAAGCGGTCACTAAATCCTTTATTTAGGGTAAGCTCTGGCTCCTCTCAGGATGCAAGCCATAAGACAGGGCTTGAGATTTCAGCCCTTGACATCAACCGCGAGAGGACCCACGCCATACTTGCAGGTCGCGAAATCTTGAAAACGATTCGAATAAATGACGCAAAATGCGCCGAGGATATCAACCTTCGGGCAGCCATCATCCAGTATGCGGCCCATAATACATCCGGCCCCGGTGCTACTGCCAGGCACCGCGAGACTCTGGAGATTCACGATGTCAAATGGTCCCATGGACAATTCAGCACGCATATCGCGACTGCCGCCACCAATGGAAAAGTCATTCTGTACGACCTTAACCGGGCCGGCATGGAGCTGGCCAGACTACATGAGCATCACCGGCAAGTGCATAAGGTAGCTTTCAATCCCCACCAGGGCTATTTACTGCTTTCAGGAAGCCAGGATGCCACCGTCCGGCTCTGGGACCTACGAGACATGAGGAAAGATGCCATGACATGTCTGAGCAGAGATAAATACTCCGGGCTGAGTGAAGGAGTGCGCGACCTTCAATGGTCGCCTACCGACGGCGTCGAGTTTGCTTTTGGTACTGATAACGGCGTGATACAGCGCTGGGATTTTCGAAACAACAGAGGCCCAAAACTTAAAATCAACGCTCACGATAAGATATGCAATTCCATTGATTGGCATCCCGACGGCAAGCATCTACTAAGCGCTAGCAACGACAAAACCGTAAGAGTTTGGGACTTTTCATCCGAGGTGCGGAGACAGAAGCCTGCATTCGTCCTTCGAACACCACATCCTGTGCTCAAAGCCAGATGGAGACCACCGTGTTGGACCGAAGAGTTCTACGAGCAAGGTGCTTATCAATGCACCCAGCTGGCGACGTCGTATGATCGCGAACACCCAGTTGTACACCTGTGGGATTTTCGACGTCCTTTCCTCCCGTTCAGAGAAATCAACTGCTATAGCAGCGCGCCATCGGACATGCTTTGGCACTCGCGCGATTTCCTCTGGGCTGTTGGCCGTGAAGGCGTGTTTACCCAAACTGATGTGCATTTCTCGCCTAAGGTTGTTGATCGTCGCAATATGCAAGCATTTGCAGTATCGCCAAGCGGTGAGATTAGCGGATTTGCGCAGAAGAGGCCAGGCCGCAGACGGTCAGGCCTTGAATACTCCGCGGACGACACATATATTAGTGACAGCAGAGAGAAACGCAGCAGCCCCGAAAAGAACAGCCTGCGCAGTTCGGCTGACGATAGTGTTGACGAAAGCTTTCTAAGCTTGTCGTTCCGGAGACACCATGGCCGATCAGCGAGCAACCGGTCGACCAAGTCGTTCGGAAGCACTCCTCCGTCCGAAACAGCAGCTAAAGTAATGTTCTTGACCGACTCCATGGCCCTACACAGCGACTCCTTCAAGCCAAATCAAATCGCGTTTAGGGGCATTCTTCCTGGCTCGACCAGCATACAAATTTTCACTTACCTTGCGCAGAAATACAAGACCATACCACTTCCAGATCCTCCAACGTTAGATGCATTCAACGATCTCCAAAGAGCATTTGAGCAAAACGCCGAGTATGCACAGCGGGCTGCATTTTACAGGCTTGCCGAAACCTGGAGGGTTGTTGGCGCATCTATCTCGATGGCGACAAGGCGAAGAGCAGAGGTCCACAGAAAACGGAGACTTGACCGGAAAAGATTAACTTCGTCTAATTCTCAGCCACAGGCTGTCATTGATTGCTTGGCGCATAACAGACAGCACGCCGTGACTCTAAATCCTGCAGCTCGTGCCATCTTCGGCACTGACAGAGAACAACCCCAGGGCGCATCTGAAAGTACATCCAATCTTGCCACGCCACTTGCAAGGCCGTTCCCAGGCTCTGAAACACGCTCTGGTACAGGCCTCCCTCCGCTGCCAGATCCAGACCACGATGAAGACCTCAATCTTCCGCCTGCAGCCGTCGGACCACACTCTACCAGCGACGCCCCGGTTTCTTCAGATACCGCAAATAAATCCCTCGCACTAAATCGACCAAGTTTCAATGGACCACATTGGTTCAATTCCTCAAATGATCTTGACGAGCGACGTGCGATGATCGGCAGCTGGCGTGCCCCGCCCCGGGCACCGCTTAGTCTGGACCCTCCCAACACCCAGGGGATCAACATCAATATCCCTCCCCGGCTTGATCGACACGATTCGGACGAAAGCTTCGCCATGTTTTCCGCCTCGACGGATTCGCAGCGCGCCATATCCATGCCCAGTTCATTCGCCAGCGGAAAGTCCCAGCCGCGCAGTATGGACTCCATCCCCGAGAACTGGCGACACCCTCCAATAGACTCGGTAGACTCGAGTTTCGGCAATGGTAACCGTCCAACTCAGTTGGGCAATCTCTTAAATCAAAAAGCCGAAAGCAATGATGCCCATGCAGAGAGCCTTGGCCGAAGTATCCAATTCTCACCGATGGCAGTTCCATTTAGCAGGGATAACGTCCCCAGGCAGGGCAGCCAAGTGCAAAGTACAAACGAAGCCATCCTGGCAGCCGTAGACCACAACGGTTCGGTCCCACATATAGAGCAGGACAAGGCCATGCAAGATATGGAGACTCTTCGCAAAAACAATCAATTACTTCGTCACGACAGCTCCGAATCGGAGGCTTACTTGAGCAGCAGGGGCGATCACTCGGAAAATTCTGCAGAGTATGCTGAAACAATGGAAGCGAGTGGCACGATCGTGCCTGAAGACGCTGCACCTGAAGAACTCAGATCCCCGCATGCACCCAAGCCACCACCTTCGCTCCCGCACGCGACGGAGAGCGCCCCAGCTGCGCTCGATCCAAATGCCGATGAACCAATTATTTTGGCGGACTACCAAGCCACCGAACTCGACGTTCAAGCCAGTGAGAGCCATGGTCTATCATTTCCCATAATCGATCTCCTCAAACAGATACTCTCCTTCCACACCAGTAATCTTTCCGATGCGCAAACATCTTCCATCATGCTCCTCCTCCTCACTCCTCTTCTACCCCGCATCCACTCCCTCGATCGCGGCAACGAAATCGATACTACTGACGTCCTCAACACTTACGCTGACCAACTGAACGCCTTGGGCATGACCCCCACGCAAACCCAAACTATCCTCAGCACCCACGTCACGCAGCTGCTCCAAACGGGCTTAAACCCTTACCAAGCAGAATCAATTTTGACAACATATCACACGCAGCTCCATAGCCTCAGCCTGTTCAACGCGGCCGCGTCGCTGCGACGGTTAGCATACCCGATCTATCCGACTGTATACGAGCAGGCGCTGAAGGACACGCAACTCGGGTTACTATGCCTGAGCTGCAACACACCGATCAACAACCCGCGCGACAAGATGCGATGCGAGACGTGCAAGCGCGCGCAGGCGCCCTGCCCCATCTGTTGGGGCCGCTACCCTGCCTTCGAGGGTGTAGCGGCCAAGAAAAAAGCAAAACTGCGCGCCTCACCTTCCCCCTCCACCTCCACGTCAACGTCAAAGTCTGACCAATACCGCCGGAAGCGCTCCTCCCTCCTGACGATGTACCCCCTTGGCGACGCGGACACGGCAACCGCCGCCGCCGCCGCTGCTGCCGCCGCAGCTCGTGGTCCTGAAAATTTTGCTCCTGAAAATTTTACTGCCGATGCTACTGCTGCTATTACTACTACTGATACTAGTACCGGTACTAGTACTGCTGCTGCTGCTGCTGGCGGCCTCACCGATGACGAAGTGTTGAGCCCCAGCGCGCCGGAGCCGATGCTGGACCCGCGCGCGGTGCTGTGGACGTGGTGTCCGCTGTGCGGGCACGGTGGACACACAGCGTGTCTGGGCGCATGGTTCGCGGACCCGAACATGTCGGACGGCGCGTGTGCGACCGAGGGGTGTCTGTGCGACTGCGTGCGCGGGCGGCGGCGGGAGGACCGGCTGCGGGAGGCGCAGGGGCGGAAGGCGGAGCGGGAGCGTGGCAGGGTTGTCCGCGGCGACGAGTGGAAGGTCGGCGAGAGCAGGGCGGTTGTTGGGGCGCGGGGCGCGCTGGGTGAGCTTGGTGGTGCTGCGGTTGCGGGTAGGAGGGAGGGCGGCGAGGGGAGGAGGGTTAGGGTTGTCGAGCCTGGCGATGATGGAGGCTTGGGAGCTGGTGGGGGAAGGAGGCTTGGAGCGTAAGCTGCAGGCTGTGGAGAGCCGGGCGTGGGAGCTCCCTAGACTGACGGGAGGGTCATGTCAGCCCCTACTGCGGGTAGCCGGATATGGTGCATGGGTCTCGGCGTTGTTGGTGTTTTGGAATTTGCTTGGGTCTGTTTGCTTTGGTCTATGGATATCCAACACGAATTCGCAACACGATGGAATTGGTGCCTAGTAATAATGTGTATAACACCGATTTAGAACACATTAGGATAATGATATTGTTAAATACTCCTCGCATAGTCCGCCGTCGTGGAAACACGAAATCCTATACATCAGACCACTCACAACAACCTAAACGATGTTTAGATGCCGTGAAATGTCCCGCCCGTATCTGTGCTCGGACGCAAGGACCTCAGTTGACAGAGCTCTTCAAAAAGGCAGGTACGCTACGCCGAAACATAGCGATCTAATCTCCGGCTAGAAGTGTTCAACTCGACCATCTCAACCATTGAGCCACCGAAGTGGATTGAGAAAGCCACAATGAGTGAGTGGGGAGCCGGTAGCGGAGAGAAATGGAGAAGGGATTGCAGAGAACATGCTGCTCGATAGGAAGTACTCAGAAGGGGCTGTCTGTGCTCGTCTGAGTGAATAATTGGATATCGCAATTGGCTAGCAAGGATGTACGACTCCGCCAAGAGCTATGAAGTTAGGTCCGCACATTGACATATTGATATTAACAGAATACTTGTGCCGGCTAGGAGCACTAAATGCTGTTTTGTCTTACAAAATAGGCCTGAGGCAGTGGCCGGTTTAGTAGCAAATGAAGCACAATAAGGAGGTACTATATCAATGCAAGTTGGAATAGTTGATTTTGGTGATTTTTGTTGGATTGTATTGCCGTGTTGAAGATCATGAATCGTGTCATGCCGTCACAACATCCAGCGTCTTAGCTACAGACATCCGAGTTGGGAAAACGAAGACTCCTTATAGCCATGCCATAGCGTTCTACAAACCCCAAATCTCGAATTCGCAAACCTACTTCTTTCGTCAGCTTTCACCCCTAAAAATTCCCACGTGAGCCATCATTCGTCCAAGAATAGAGACGAATATGGGCACAGATATAGGTGCGGGACGAGTGGGGCTCACCACCGCACTGATCCCCATCCGCTCTGCTTCCACTTAACGGCTCGCACTCCACACGCCCTTCAAGAATCCGTCTTTCTGCGCCAGCCTGTTCAGCGAGTCGTCGCTCTCGCCCATAGCGCGCACGAAGCCGCAGAGCGCATATGTCTGGTTCTCGCCCGTATATCTACCGTTCTCGTCGACCTTGCCGACCGAAATCTGCACCGATGCGTGGTCCTTAGCCTTGATGATGCGGTTGGTTGCGCTGCACTTGCGGGGGACGTAGCTAAATTATTTCAATGTCAGCTTCGGCAGTCCTCCAAATTTTAGGGGAAGGGTTGGCGGAATCTGTGCGAGAAACAAGGAGGCTGAGGGAGGATTTACAGGTCAACGAGCTCGCCGCGTTCGTTCTCCATGATGGCAGAGGTGAGGAATGGAGGTTTGAGGTTGTTTGAGGGTTCGTAGAGGCGTCTTGCGTGGAATGGGCTGCGATACTTGGATTTTGGGTGAAGTTCGTTGCGGGCGCCGTGGGCTCGCTTATGGAAGTCACGTGTTATAAAATGTCAACACCACGAGCCAATCGTGATTCAGGGATGAATAAGGTAGATTCTATGTGCCCTCCACCTAGTACTATGCGTAGCCGTATAATCGCCAATCATTTATTAATATTGCAACTTCTATAGTGCAGAAAAGTGAAATGTATCTTAACATCAACACTATCAAGATGAGAAGAATCTCAACTACCTTGCAGGGGATGTCTCATTTACCCGAGGATGAGAAATTGAGGTGTCAAGAGCGTGTCAAGACTGAAAGACATGTTACTTTAGCCTCATTTACACCGAAAACAACAACGGACGATTCTACGTACTCTATCTCTTTGCAAGCGCCGGATATCCGAGCGATGCTTTACGATGTCTCGGGATAGAACGATCAATGGGCACGAGCTTGGGTCTTTCTTCGCTCAGGAACTATGCCACTCAGAAACTACGCCACTCAGAAGCCGTGCCTCTTACGAGAGTTATTATCTTCTTTTGTTTTTTTTTTTCAGAGCAAAAACCTCCACGTCGACTGAGATGATTCGTTGGCATTTTGGTGTTTTATCCAACAGCTATGGCGCCCGCCGCACCGCGTGGTGTATGGCAGTTCCCAAGCAGGTGCCAGTTGAAAATTGGAACATCATTTGACACGACATCGTACGCATGACCTATGCTCCACATGGTTTCGGTGGCATAGGCTATGGCATGAGCGCTTCGGTTCATTGAGTGCAGGCCGGGAATATTTGAAGTACCCTCCCACGCCTCCATCTCGTGTCCCTCAGCGACGCTAAAAGGAAAAACCGGGTGAGTCAGCCAAAAAGTAACGTTGCGTTGAGACTTCAAGCCAGCAGGCGGTGGCAAGAATACGGGGACCGATCTCCACCGAAGTTTCAAGAACGACGAACAAGCTTAAGCGGAGGGCGGCGGCGCAAGCCAATGATGGGCGAGAAGGGTGAATAAACGCATGAAGACGGATATTGAGGAAACTGCATCATGCCTCTCGATAGCGGGCCAGGTATGCGGTAGCTAGCGACAGCATAGAGGAGCGATAATACTGCAGCAGTATTAATCAGCGTATGCAAGCAGCGCAGGATGGCGCAGCGAGCGGGCGTAGAGGCAGTTGTAGGGGCAGTGGTAGGGAGTAGTGCAAATGCTCCGTATGGGGCGTCTATTTTCAGCCATCGCGCCCGCCGGTTCGCTGTGGCGTTCGTGTCACGCATGGACGTCGGCCAAGACGGCAACCGCTAGCCTTTCTGCAGCCGTCCCCTGTCTCAAAGAGGTAAGGCGCCATCCTCCTCCTCAATTCCTCCAACTCCTCCACTTGAGCGGACTTGGGCGTATTGGGCCTGGTCCGGCTGACGCTTCCTTCACTCCTTCTTTCGCTCTCTTTCTCTCAACCTCGTCCCTCATTCCTCCTTCCGCCTTGTACATTCCTCGCAATTGCTTCTTGTATCCATCTTTCCTCTTTGCTGTTGTTAATACTAACACCCACGTTCGCTACCTACAGCCATATCACCCCAGGGGGAAACAATTCGCCCTTGACTCCCTGCCCTCATTCGCTGCTAATCCTTACCCCCAATCCTCCACCGCGTTTCAGCATCCAAAACCTGGCCGCGAGTAATAGCCGTCAGCTGCATCGAACTTTATGCTCTCTGTACTTGTAGCGCCACCATCTGTCTAATTTTTCAGCATCCTTAATCGACATCATCCGTTCGTACAGACGACTACCGTCGCTCTAATGGTGCGCTATCTCGCCGCCGCTGCGCTTGCAGCTATCCTCACATCACCTCTTGTCCTTGCCGACACTCCCACATGCGGTCCCGGAAAGCTATGCCCTCAGGAGGCGCCTTGCTGCTCTCGTACGTCACGTCCATAAAATTCCAGCCTGGAGCTTCTGAACATGCCACTGACCATCCCATGTTATAGAGTACGGGCAATGTGGTGTCGGCGCATACTGTCTAGGTGGTTGCGACCCTCTCTTCTCCCACCAGCTCGACTCTTGCGTACCAGCGCCCGTATGCCAGACCGCGGATTATAAGCTAGAGTCGCTGGACGACGTCAAATCTATTGACACCTATCTCGGCGATGCGTCAAAAATCAACTGGGTCTCACAAGGCCAGCCTGTGACATATAATAATGCTCTACTCTTAACGATGGCCCAAGATACTGTCGGCACGCTATTAGCTTCCACACATTACGTCTGGTACGGCAAGATCTCCGCCAAACTAACCACCAGCCAAGGCCAAGGTGTCGTGACAGCCTTTATCATGATGTCTGACGTAAAGGACGAAATTGATTTCGAATTCGTCGGTGTTGACATCGGGCATGCGCAGTCCAACTACTATTCGCAGGGTGTGACCAATTGTAAGCTTTACTCTCCACCACTCGTAACCTTATTTCATTTGACATCTGACCAACCACGCTTCGCATAACTAGACAACAACGAACTTAATCTTACTGTGTCCAACACCGTCCAAAATGTGCACGAATACACAATCGACTGGCAACCGGATACACTAACTTGGTCCATCGATGGCACCGTCCTGCGAACGCTCAAGCGCGCTGACACCTGGAACGCGACCGCCAACCGCTTCGACTACCCTCAGACTCCTTCGCGAATCATGCTATCGCTATGGCCGGCCGGTCTCTCCTCCAACGATATCGGCACCGTAAACTGGGCAGGCGGGTTGATCAACTGGAACTCACAGTACATGCAGAACGGCTACTATTACGCCATGGTGCAAGAAGTGAACGTGCAATGCTACGACCCGCCCAGCGGCGCCAACACCACGGGCTCGAAATCCTACGTCTACAACAACGAAGCCGGCACCAACAACACCGTCGCCATCACCGACGACGTAGAAATCCTCGCCTCCTTCTACGCCACCGGCGAGAACCCCAACTACAACCCGAACGCCGCGGCCTCAGGCTCCAAGTCCAGCGGCGCCGCCCAGGCCACCCAGTCGCTCGAGACCGTGCCCGGCATGAGCGGCGGCGGCAACCGCGGCGGTGAAGAAGCCTCCAGCTCCG
>KV750981.1:332-65666 GCA_001692915.1 Glonium stellatum
TGCTGACGCAGTACCGTTATCCAGAGGCATTCCGCTGTGTTTCACTCGGCGTATGAGTACCTTACTGGCACTTTAGACGACCCTATCTACCATCTGTCCGGCGAGAATGTCACTGTGAAAGCGGAATAATTTCCCACCAATACTTTTCCAAGCGCAAGGCGAGGTGCTATAGGCCGTGTCTTTGACTGGAGTGAAGAGCTACCATTCAGCTGCACGATAACCAGGATACTCTTTTTTTCCAACGTACTGTTGTCACTCCCACAAAAAATGAGTGAACCTCTACGCGGCTTAAATTGTTGTTTGGTTCGTTACCTGACAAGTGGATAGCTCTCAGTAGAACGCAGTCCAAAGAGCTCTGTACGAATGGTCCAATGGATATCCCTTTGTAGACGTGAGTGCACTGCTCTAGAAGTAGCTTGGGTGAAGAGTCTAGCTCCTTTGAATGTGACCGGTGACTCCAAAGAGTAGTTTGCTAGAAGCCCAATCAGCCGAGTTCAACGTGAGGTTGGAGTTTTTCAAATTCGGTGTTGTTACGTCGTACCCCACGACGGAAGGCATATAGTAATAGCTCTAGGGAAAGTGAGTTGAGATAGCAACATTGCTCTAACTGTTGCGTTCGTAAAGTCCAGGGGTGGTAGTACATTGTCTGATGACATGCAGATTTATGATAGTCTTAACTCTTCGAGACGGCAGGTTTTGGCAGAAACTGCTTATGGTACAGATGAAGGTGAGTCAATATAGTACACACTCGTGTATGTTGCTGCGGACCTGGGTTGGGGTGTAAAGCCTGGCAGTTGTGGTTTTTCATTATCACGGATGTGTGTGTCTTCAACAGGCGAGGCGTGAACACAACTTGCATGTAGCAAACTTCGTCGGATATTTGGAGGCGTCTGCTGGTGAGGTGATCGAACCATAGTCAGAGGGGCTTTTAGTGTGCGCTAGTGTTCTAAAATGCGCCTGTGGTGCAACGGCCGGCATCGGGCCAGAACTCGGAATATGAGGATCCCTCATATACTAACCCAGGTAATATCCTATGGACAGAAGAATTTGAAGGTAGTATATTCCATGTTGCAGCAGCGATCCAGAACGCCCTAACTTTCTTATGCATCTCATGACTGGCTAACCGCACTACCCCCATGACGAAGACTACGAATTGCGTAAAGCCAATATATTGTTTCGTAAGTCTGCCTAGTGGTGGGAAATAGGTAGCACTAAAATGATCTAAAAAGCATATTCGATGCAATTGGGACTTTGAATTTCGATGAAACGTCTTAAATTTGAACAACCAGACACCGTGAGGTAGAATGTGTGGAGTTTTCGGAGCACAAAAACACCGAGATTCTGGAAACTAAAGGCAGATGCTGAAACTCTGAGACAGTTGTGTATATTGCTATAGTAGAAGTTAAGAGTACGGGAGCTGGTAGTTAGCTTATATCTATTTATCCGACCGCTAGCTAGGCCTTATGGCGGTATGTTAATCGACCTTGTGAAGGGAATCGACCTTACCACCGTATGACGGAGCGGTGAGAAGAAAGCAGGAGATGAGGTAAAGCATGTAGCAGAAGTTGAAATGATTGTGATCCGAATTTAATTTAGATAACAATGCTATACGTTACAATCGTTCCTGGTGTGATAACGCCAATCAACAGTGGAGATGGCGTACTAAGTAGTCTGTACAACCGTGACTTCTTCCCCTAGCCCCATCACTTTGTCCGCGCTCTCGTAAAAATGTCACCTTCCATCGCCTCTTCATCCATTGATCAATATGCAGTCATATGTGCCGTCCCTATGACACCGCCCGCGCAACGACCCTGAGGCAACACGCAGCCAGCTCTAATGGAACGTCGCTTCCGCTTCGTTTTCGCACCTTCTGAATCGCAAGACAGCAATGAAAAGTGCTCATATTACGGCACAACAGAATGTTGCCCGCTGGAGCTGCTGAGTTGAACTGTCTGTTGGATGCGTTAGTGAGAGGAAGAGAGATGGGATTTGGAGGAAATTTTGTAGGCTGGGAAGCGAGATGGAGGCTAGTGTGGAATGGGGATGGACGGGGCTTGGCGAAATTCTTGGGGGACTTTGACCTAATCCGGTGTTGGAGACTACCATTGATACATAATATGTCATTGTTGTTTTTTCTATCTATTTTACATATTGCAATCACCCATGCTACGGGCACGTGACCGACCGTTAACCAGCCGTTCTTCCGCTGAGCCTTTGCGCCGCCAATACTCCGCCATCCGGCAACCCTATATCCCATATACAAGAGCTTCGTATATCACAATGCATGATGCGAGAAGACCTAACCCTACCATCAGAGCGCCGAACTCCACCGTCCTCCCCACGACGCGCTCACTCATCAATCAATGCCCCTAAAATTAAGCTTTGCACCACAAACTCATCTCCCGCAATCTTGACTCTCTTCCCGTTCACGATCCCGTGAGAAACAAACCCCTCACTGCTTTCCCTCTTCTTCCTCCTTCCCTTTTCCTTCCCGCCATGCCCATCAAAAAGCACCCCCTCCGCATCCGCCCTACTCTCCCCATCCACATAGACCCAGTCCCAGATATCGCCCTCCAGCATTTCCTTTGCAGTTTCTAAATCCCGACACCAACACACCCTCCTCGCTCCCAGAGCATGCGTAAGAAAAAAGTACGGCCGCTTCCGCTCCTCCCTCCCCTTGCCCTTCCCCGTAACCAGCAGCACATTCTGAGCCTCGAGCAACAACTCCCTGCGAGCCAACACGTCAGCGAAGCGCGCGTCCGGGCCCACCGGATCGTACGGCGCCATCGTTCGCGAGCGCACCACGCCGCCCAAGAACGCGGACGCGCCGGCCGGGAGTAGGTAGCGCTGAAAGGGCAGCACGGCGCCCTGCGCGATGCAGTCGCGGACCCAGCGCGATGCCAGACAGGGGATATTGAGCGCGAGGGCCTGTATGTATTTTGCGCGCCGCGAGTGCGTGTTTGCGATTAGTGCGACGAAGCCTAGGTCTGCTGCCTCCGGTGTTAGGGTGAAAAGTTCGTCTCTACCTGGTCTGGGCTTCTTGGGGGATCTCAAGGGGCTGGCGGGGTTGGTGGGAGTTGGGGACTCGGGGAGCTGGAATAACGTCGTGAAACCGGGCTCGAGGATTTGGCCGCCTTGGGTGAGGATTAGTGCGGAAATGGAGTCACGCTCGGAGTCCTGGTTAGTAAAGGAGACAGCGAAGGCCATGTTGGTGAAGATGCCGCTATTGCGCATCATTGAGGCCACAGAGGTAGTGCGCTGCATTGAAATGCCTAGATTGATTGCACTTTCTCGACGAGATCGGGATTTTGGCGTGCCCGGCATGGATGCGTCTATTGATGGAGTTTGTAGTCGTGATATGTTTGGGACTGTGGGGCCGGGATGGTGCGTGTAAATGCGGTCTTTGAACCGTGGCCACATTGTCGAAGTTATATAGATGCTTGTGATAGGTACATCTACTGTCTCGACTTTATTCTTTACACCCGACTTAGGGAGACTGTCTCGTGGCTTAATGCCCAAAACGGCAGTCTTATATCCATGTTGGTCGGTGCAAGGAAACTCCTCCTCACCAAGCGTAATTTTGTCTTTGAAGCCCGCCACCACATATGTCTTCACCCGCATTTTTGGCAGATCGACTTTTACTAAATCTCCAATTTTAAGAGTAAGACCCCTAACATTATGCGATTCGAGTTGATCAATGGTTCCATCATCAAACCGTATACGCAAATTGGTCCCCTCTACAAAACCCAGACAGGTTGCGGGATAGTACGCTATGCTACCTCCGCGAAAGTGAGCCAGTACTCTATCAGGCGTAAGAAGGCCATTTGTAGACTCTAAAATGCTTGTTTCTCCTCTCGAAGCAGTACTGGGCTCTGGAGCCAAGTTAGGCACATCAACTTGTGGAACATCGATACCAGTCTGTTCTACATTTGTTTGCTCTATGGAGTCCTCTATAGGGCTCGGAGGATGAGTTGGTGACTGTTTTTTGTTCCAAATTTCAGATGGCTTAGCTTGTGGAGTCTCAGCAATTTCAAGCGGCCGATGAGAGGCATTTGGTACCGCTCGATTGGTGCTAGGACTCGACTTCCCCTGAATCTTGTGAGTTGGGCGGGACAGTCTACCCTTCTTCAGTACTGCTGGTTTACTGAATACAGTAGCTTCTCGAGCCTGCGCCGCAGCAAAAGCGCCTTCATCTTCCCTCTTCCGCACGGATGGAGGGGTTCCCGTTGGTAACTGGTTCGTCTGCTTTACAGGTGATCTTAGTGCTTTGGAACTGTAAACTTTCCTACGTTTCTTAACTGGTTGAACAGGAGATGAGCCAGAGAGAATTTTGTCGAACTCATCAAACTCTTCCGTTATTAACCCGACATCCAGATCAGCCTCATTAATAGATCGTTGGCTCTCTGGGTCAGCCGCTATCTCAGTCAACCGGCGAATTTGAGGGAACCTTGGGCTCTGTCCCTTTGTAGGCGAATCCTGGCTTAGCAGTATTTTTTGTGGGGACAAGGATACCTGAGAACGTGCTGTCTGATACATTTCAGTACTGTTGGTGTCTGCTTGTGCAACGCCAGAATGACTCATAGTCGAGGCGTGCACAGCAATAGCCTCTGACTTGTTGATATGTGATGTTTCGAGAATAGAGGATTCTCGTTCGCCTGCTGCATCGGACTCGGGTATCGTGGAATGGACACGTATTCTAGACAATTCCCCAGTGGGCTCTTCTTGAACCGTCTGATTGTTGGCGCGAGTCGGACTAGAGTGGGTAGGAGTATCTTCCTCAGTATCCGAGGCATCGTCATAGTCAGCTATGCCCTTTGCATCGTCACTCCCAACAAGTTCCATATCCTCATCAGTATTTGCACCTACATCAACTTCGTGGTCTTCCTCGCCTCCTGAATGTTCGTCAAAGACCATTGGAGGGCTACTGGGCATCCTCTCCTGGCTATGTTCGCGAATAACGGGACTTGAATCTACGAGGGGTCTTGGGATTGGAGGTGTGCCTAACGTGCTGTGCGGAACAAGCCTTTGGCTTCGATTAGAAAGTTGTGATTGGGAGACGCGGGGATCTGACTCGAGCGACAAAGGCTCGACAAAGCGAGTTGCAAAAGGAAAGGTCTCTGGGTCAGTTCTATTCTCCGGTTGAGAGTCGGCTACCGCGACGGTCTGTGTACCGCTGAGCGCTTTTAATCGCGATTGGGAGAAATACTCCGGCTGAGACACGGAATTGACGACTTCGCCAAGCTTACTTCCATAAGACCTACGCCTTCGAATTGAACTTTCAGGAGACGGGCTGCTTTGAGGTTGGTTGCCGGAAGAAGTCTTCTCGGGGCGGGAAGAGGTCATAGGGACCTGTATGCCATTGGCTTGTACCGCCGGTAGTTTCCTCAATTTGCCAGTGCTCGGAGGCAAGTCACCTAGCTCATCGGTAGATCCATCCTCAGACGCGTCCTCGTGTACAGTATCGGATATGTCGATTGCGCGCCGAGCTCTCCTAGAAGACCGCGCAGGAGTTATGTACGCTGAATCGCTTGATATAACCATTGGCTTGGTTCTACTATTTACTAGCATGTCGTCACTTGGCGCTGTGAGGCTAGCGTATGATTTCGATGCTCCTTTGTCGATTTTGGCTTTCAATCTGCGACGAGCGAGTATCTCCTCTACTGCTGTCGGCTCGTTGTCCCAGTCATCATCGCTTCCAGTCTGTAACCTTTCGAAATCCGCTTCAGCCTGCCTTCTACGCTCTCGTAGCTCTTGTGACTCTTTCATTGTCATGTATGTATCTCGAGGTTCCGTAGTAGCCCGCGAAGGGTCGCTTCGAAGAAGTTTGGTGGGCGAGGATGTCGTCGCTGGCGGGCTGGAGTGCCGTACATGAGCAAAATTGGGGGACGGTCGCTGAAATACTGGATCAGATCGTGGAGCATCTAGCAAAGGAGATGTAGCACCCTGTGTTGCGTTGAAAAGCTGTGTCAGGGACATGGACGGGCCTCCAGCTCCAGCGCCGTTGGCAAAGAAGGTGGTCAGACCAGATCCGGGGGTCTTGGTGGTTGCGGAGCTGAGTATTTCGCCACGACTGTTACGTTTCCTACCCGCCATTGCAGGCGTCTCTGGAAGCATGAACTTAACTGGCGATGTAGTTTGTACCCGGAACTGGGTGTCTGGGCTGAGCTCGTCCACATCATCAACGAAGCTTGTTGGCGATGTTGGATTGTCTAAGATATCCTGATCCCAGTGATTGACAATATCAACATTGCCTCTGGTGACTTCGTCTGCTTTGACTACTCCTAAGCTGTCTGATATGCTATTGTCTCCACCTATATGCGATACGACGATGCTGGTATAGTGCTTGTATATTTGCGAGTCTGCTTGAGTGTCACCGGGCGCATCTGCGAAGCCTCCGAACGATTGAGCCATTCTGATTTGCGCATGAGATTGCTGGTCGGCGGCTGTAGGTCTCGAGGGAGCCGTATTGGAAGGGTTTAAACGCGGTATGACATGCCTCTGAAGTGCAGTAGCGCGCCTCGCGCTCCTCGGTGGGGGTGCTTTGGTTGGTGAATAATTCGTCCCCCTCGGTGACTTTGGGAGATTGCGGACTGAGGCACCCTCCGGGCCATGTGCGAGCGGAGTTGTTTCGTCGGCGCGCTGCATGAGGGCCAGCGAAAGTTGTGATGGATCCTGTGGCGTTGTCAGTATAATTGCTTCTTCCTGCATAAAACGGGCATAAAAGCGGTTGGCGGTAAGTTGAGACGCGTCTGGATCGCCACAACCAGGCAAATACTCACCATGTAAATGTCGTCATTCAGCTGAGAGACACGATTTGGGATCGTGTAGTCCATGGACATGCTCCAAGACATTTTGATAGGCGGATCTGCCTGAGATTGACCCTTAGGCTGACACGCGGTTATACGAGAAAGCTAAGTCGCGTGGACATGTGATCACTATATTAGTTTTTCTATCTACCTAATCTCTTTGTCTGAATCTAGCGTACATTCATGTCTTTATGTAAATCATCGATGGTATTTCACGCGACAGTAACGTAAGGTATTCTCATGTAGATACCCGCTGAGTTAAAATTATAGAAGTTGCCTAATATGTACATTCGTGAATTAAAGTTATCAGGGCTAATCATAGCCTTGTCCATATCTTTCATAACGGATATCTTCTATCCCATCCCTTACAGTAACTCTATGTTTCCATGTCGCTTAGCAAACATACCAAGCGCCTTAATGGGAAAGATGAACTTATAGTTCGGGTATGAAATCATACTGTGATATAGTTAATGCAAGTTTTTGAACCAGTAATAAATGAGACTTACCAAGACTTATTGAAAACACCCTCAATGGCCTCCTGTATCCACTCACCGTTACTCCTCTGGCGTCCCATGATCATTTTCAAAGCCTTCTTTAGAGGCACAACATCCGGGTACTCGGCCTCCATAAGGGCAATACACGCCCAAGCCGTTTGTACTACCTGGCTTTTCTCGTGTTGACAGTACTCGCCCGTCTCGCAGCTCTTGTACGTCTCTCCCCAGCCACCATCCTCCATCTGGTGGTCAAGGAAGAACTTGCATGCGCGTCGCACTCGCTCACTGTTTCCGTACGACTCGCCGACTGATGCGAGGGATTCTAGGGCGAACATGCCGGCATAGGTGAAGCAGATGCCCCAGCTACCATACCAGCTACCGTCAGGCCTCTGAGCCTTGCGAATATAGTCTACCGCTCTTGTTTTGAATGCTGCAATCTCCTCCGTCCGGTATTCCGGATAGCGCTTTGTGAATATTGAGAGTGCGGTGACAACTGCAGTGGTGCACTCGGGGTAATCGTATTCAACCATAATACGGCCGAAGACCTCGGCGGCGTTAAGGTACTCTAGGTATTCCGATCCGCGCTGAGGCTCATAAGAAGCGCAGCCACCCGAGGCGTTTTGCATCGTTAGAAGAACGTCGATGGCGTCCTTGAGTCTTTCATCGGAAATAAGTTTAGGATAGCCGGGAACCTCTTGGAGCATCATGACTGCTTTGGCGCCTTCTGATGTGCAGTCACTAACAGTATAACCCTGTTTCTTAGTGCTAAAAGCCCAGGCCCCTTTTCTCTGCTGCCGATAGCAGAGGTGCTGGTTTCTGCATTCATCTCCGATTTGCTGGTCTTCAAGAAATTCGAGAGCCTTAACTAGCATTGGCTTCCATTTGGAATCCGTAGCAAAACCAGCCTCGACAGCTGCTTGGATAAGAAAGGAGGTATCCCAAGACTGCACGCCGTTTGTGCCGTTCATTAACATTCCCTCGGCCTTGATCCATATAAACTCCTCGAGCGTCTTTCGGTGCTCTCGTACCGAGTACGCATCAGGACCTTCCTTAATATAGCAACAGAGCATGTTCATTGGCCCATTAACGGGCCCAAGGTTAGAAAAGTTGGTATTCTCATCTTCTGCTTGAATTAACCACCAAACCCAGTCCTCCGCCTTCTTTACCAGAGCATTTGTTCGTAGATACGGATTCCAGACATTCACGAGTGTCCAATTGATGGTATTTAAGAACCACGATTTCGGATGATAATTGTCCCTCGAGGAAATGCTGTTGCGATGAGAGAGGAAGTTGATACTCTCGTAAGGCTGAGTGAATAATTCTTGACGTAGTTGACTTGTCAAATCATTGACAGGATAGGACCAGCGTTTTGAGTACACAAACGACATAGAGAGGAAGACTTGACGCATGTGTATCCACCATCTCCATGGAGCAATAGGTACCCAGTCTGGCAGCAACCTGTACGGAAAACTTATCAGTGCTCATAGATAGCCTATAAAGACTAGTGATAATACCAAAGTTCTGGAGGAACAGGGTTAACAATATCCCATGAACACACGCCCAACACACTGAGCCAGAATTTCGCCCAATGGGGTCCGTTGACTGCCCCGCCCATCTTGTGAAGTAAGCCTCGTGCCTTCACTACCCTTGGATCCTCGGCACTTGCCCCAAGAAGTCTCAACACAGTGTAGTTCATGGAAGTCCCAAATACTGAACTCTCGCCTTCAATGTGTAGTCCCCAACCTCCATCCTTGGGATTCTGCCTTGCATAGAGGTAATTTTTTATCTCGATTTTGTATGGTTCTGGTATGTGTGTCTCCGTGACATACCAGGTGATGACGAGGCCTGGCAGAAGGAACATTGGACCGCCATATTCACATGCCCAGTTCCCTGGAGGCAGTTGGAGGTGCGAAAAGAAGGATAGAGCATTATGCGCGGACTCAAGTGGTGTTCTGGCTGGAGCTAGATTTGGTAGGCCCTAAAATATATATCAAAATCCACTTATCTAAATTGTGCAAAGTGGTTCAATTACCGTCTCCATGCCCAGGTGATATTTGTCGGCGATAGTCTGAGGCCATTCTTTGACCTCTTCTTCCGTTTGAAGGTAATGCCATGTCTGGCATCCAGCTTCATCTAGCAACCTCCACCGACTGTAGTCCGTCCGCTGGTTTCCTGACGCGTTAGCGACGATGTTGGCATTCGAAGCCTTTTCTTTCGCAGCACCATTGCTGCGATTCTTAACGCCGCTCGTGCGCGCCATTGTCCTTGGATACAGATATAGGTTAGGTCCAACTAGGCGGTAGGTCTTAGCTGTATAAAAGCAATCTCGTCCTAATTGGGATGATGGGTTTAAACCAGATTATATGGTGTGTATACATAGTTGCTGGTGGTATGGACGGAAGATGCGCTCGGAGTCTTGGCAGGGGAACTGCCCAGCAAAGTGCTCAGATGTTGACGGACTTTACATGTTTGTGAGCAGCGCGGAAGACATCCTCACGTCAGCCAGCGGACTCCATTAAAATTCTAAGCCCATGGCTGTAAGAACACTGCCACTAGCAGTGTATTGGTTTGTGCTGTTTCGCACATGCTCCTAACCTAGTACATATACATCTATCTAAGAGAGCGACCAGGCCCCCACCAAAGTTCTCCGGAAAAGTACTTAGTAAACAGACTATGCGCTTGCTAAATAGCATGTGGGCATAGCAGTTGCGAACATGCAATGCTTGAACCCAAAAAAGCCTACGCCGTGCCACATTTCGCCTAAAAAAAATCCTTAATCGCTCAAATCTGGGTTCGCAATGAACAACCGTCCCGCCCCGCTCATCGTCATAGTTCTATCGTCGACACTGCCCCTTCTTCTTAGTTCATCCGACGTTTTCCGGTCTTCGTCAACCTTTCGCGGCGATTGGAGCATCTGCCCAGGGTTTCCAAAGCTATTCTCTCTTTCCCCAGAGCTACCACTCCCTCCAGAGAGGCCTGTGCGACTTGCCTCGGGGAAGTAGTCTCCGCCTCGTCCTCCATAATTCCCAGGTACAGGTGTCTCCTCTGCCAGATCCGCCATGCCCTCCGAAGGACTACTTCCATGGCCGCTCGGCGGTGTACTACTCGAGCTTATTCGGCCTTGTGCGTTTACGTATGGCATTTTCCTCTCTGATCCTAAAGAGCTCCTCCCACTTCCTGATCTATGGTGGTATGGGCCACTTGCGTATTGACTATCGGCGTCGCTATCACCTTCATCAACCTCACTGGCGCTTAGCCTCATGGGCACTCCGCTACCGGGGAAAGTCGCAGGTGCGTAGAGTGATGCTTTAGGCGCACCGTGATGCCTTATCTTGGACCTTACTCCTGATGCGACGCCGGATGACGACGTTGATGTCCTTCCTGCTTGGTTCCCACCCACAACTTCCATGTTTGCTCGTAACTTCGCTGCTCGTTGTTGAGCTAGGATTCGTGGATCCTCGTGCTGGGCTCGATCACACCAAACGGTGGCCTTTTGTTTTCGCATGAGTGCAACATAACTTGTGGGCGAGTTTCCAGAGCGTGAGGAAGAAGATCTTCGAAGACCCGAGTTTGATCTAACAGGCACCATATTCTGTCCGCCGCTGGCGTTTGTAGAGGAAGTGGAGGTGGTGGCGTTTGAGAGCGTCCGGCGCGTAGATTGGTAATATTGTGTTCCTCCCTGGTATGAGGGTTGCTGCTGCTGCTGCTGCTGCTGTTGCTGCTGTGTATATGTATATGTAGTTGTTGACGCGGTGACTTGTGGGAATACGGAGGACGAGGAGGTGCGAGTGCGACTATGCATGCTTTGTGTGTGGTCAGGGACGAGGTGAGTCAGTGTTTGAGGACTGTTAACGCCGGCGACGCCTGGGAGGGGCTTCCGGTGAAGCTGTGGGCGGTTGTCTAAGATGGTGGACATTTCAAAGGGAAGAAAACAAACAAAATAGAAACGAGTAGACGCTTAACAGCAACTGCAACAGCAGTGCGACAGTTTGGTAGAGAAAGGAGGAAGGAGATTTGGTGGATCGATTTTGAGGCGTCAGGGCTGGAAGGGCTGAGAGGTCGAGATGTCCAAGCAATAGTCCGTGCTTTTGTGTCTTGCGTCTACAAGATCGCCGGTTTCGTATGTCAGCTTTACTGATGGCTTGGGAGCAAGAAAATGCTTAGGCAAAGTCGCAAAGCACAGTTGCACCGGCGATATTGATTCGGGCGTAGTTGCTGCGAGAGAGGAAGCTGACGCCCGTGCTCACCAGCGAAATTCGGAATAGGAAGGGCGAGGATACCGTGACGGCGTTTAAAGACACCCGGATAGAGGTGCGCGCGCAAAGCCCTGGAACCCAGGTGAGATGCAATTACCAAGGGCGGTTGCTGTAGCTGTGGCTGTAGCTGTAGATATTGCTGTAGATATTGCTATTGATATTGTTGTTGATATTGCTGTTGTTAATATTGCTGTTGCTGTTGCTGATTGGCAGTTACTGATTCCCAGATGCGGCTGCTCCAATGTGAGATTCCGATTACAGACAGATGCGAGATTTGCGATGTGCGATAGCCGCTATTGAACGACCAAAATAAGCACGAGGAAGAGCAGCAGTGGGCAATTCGTAGGCCGAGGACAAGTCTAAGTATATACTCCACATTCAAAGAATTGAAGCCGTCCGGGGTTCCACAATAATGACGACGTTGGTCTCGCCCTCATCAACAAGTAGTGTTCGTATTCGGCCTAGCGAATGGCGGGATGGGGATGTTCTGCCAGGCCATTCCCCTGCTCCTCATGATGAAAACGCGACGTTTCCTTCATGTTGCCAATTCCCCCAGCGAAATCAGGAAATCTGCCAGTTCTCCCCACGGCGAGTGCAGCGGCATGGTGTCCGGACCTTGGCCGCTACTGTCCAAGGTACCTTTCATGGCTTCCAAGGCTAGGCCGATGGCGCCGGCATGGGGTGGTGGTTGTCGCTAGGAGGAATGCAGGCAGCGAGGCCAGTGGTTTGTCCGCCTGCTTCTTACGCCTGCGTGGCCCTGTTGGTCTTCAGCTCCTCCGCACCTGGGACCGCAATGGGCAATGTTTTGGGGCATGGGCTGGCAGTCTGCCGCCAGTGAACGGTGTGCCCGCTCGTGCATCTCGCTATCACCAGCAGCATCGCCGCAATTGACCAGATAAGACGCCGAACTCGCGGCCGTGTCTTCCCGTCCAGGTCAAAGCGGGGAGCCTACTCCGTTTACTGCAGGGCATGATACCAGGGCTGCAATTACTAGGGCCATCGCAACTCTGGCCAGCGGAAGGTGTCATGTTTGAGCCGCTGGGGAGCTGCAGGAGATGCGTCTCAGATGCACGATTCTCGGCATCCCCGCCTTAGAATCCTTTAGCCTCGCAGTCGAGAACGCTCTGTTGCCAGCTTGCTGCAGTTGCTTCCTACTGCTTTCTACCGCCCAATTTCCATCTCGATAAGCTAAGTACCTAGCCGACTACACACTTTATCCGATTTTTCCTAGGGCCACTTCCCAGCACTAGAGTAGAGGGCCTCTAACCATATATACGTCTTGAGCAATGAAAAAAACCAGCCAATGGCATCACCGCTAGTGCAACGTTGCTTAAGCCATCGCATCTTCCCACTCCACTGGTTTCTTACGCTACGGTAGCCACGAGGTCTTTCGCCATAGCCGTTGGGCCTATTACATACCACTTACAAGGCGGCCGGCTCTTGGGCTGACTGCTACAGCTTTCATTGACTGGCGCCCTGCCTTGGTGCGGAGGATATATCGCGCAGTGCGTTGCCCGCTGAGCGGAGAGCAAGCAAAATAGCAGCCATCCACGATAATGGTGATTCCTCACTACTGCGCCCCACTACTTACACCGACCTTGCGCTCAGCTGAAAAACATACGAGCACGTTGATCTAAGATCCGATCCCCTTGCGGCCCCAAGACACCGGCCAACCACCACCACGCGACAGAATTTGTTCACACCTTCACGAATTTCACTGCGAGCGGGGAACCGAAAGAAACAAAAGCTGTGCCTAGGAGATCACTTCAGCGCTACCTGCTGCTCAAAAATGTAATGAGCAAAAAGAAGACATCAATGTCCTCAGCAATGTGGCCGAGATCAAAGATTGGGCAGCAGAGGGGAAAATCTTCATGCTGACCACTGAAGCGATAGGCATTTGTCTCGGTTAGTACAACTTACCACTCTGATTTGTTGGTCTTCGAGCTGCCCCACTCGTTCTGGCCGTCGTATTGCCAAAGTTATTCAAATTTTTGCAGTTATCGCTCTTAGCCGGATCGCACCCAATGCCGCTATAAAGCAGATGGCTCGATAATGCAAAACAAAAAGTTCGATACGGGGGAGTCTTTGTAGGCATGACTTGTTAGATCTATTCAAGATTTAGATATACATTTAGCATACAGTGTTTAAATGCACTATGGATCGGCTTCTTTCAATATGCGACAAATTACCTATGTAGTTAAATGTGAAACCAACTGACAAATGTATCCAAAATTTACCAGACACATGAAAGAAAATCATTCTAGGTAAGTAATAGGGCTTAATTTCAGCATAAAATGCGCTCTCTCACTCAACTTTTTCTTGATAGTATTAATACATCACGATTGGCTACTCAGGGTCTTAGTAACTACAGCTAAGAGATACCCAGACCGAATCTTCTAAGTCCACCCAAGGAAACCCGAACTGCATCCGCTTATCAGCTACGAACAGGAAGGCCACGGGGAAGACACTCCCGTAGAATAAAAGATCTTATCATGACATTGCGGTAATAGACGTGCATTATGGTGGCGATTCGACTAGAGGGACAGCCGCGTCTCCATAGTGTGGCGGTAAAGGATGACCGGATGAGTGGCACTAAAAAGTCTTCGTTAACTTTCAGCTGATGATTATACGACATGTCGCCTCTAAAGAGTCCTTTAATGTAACGTTGAGTGTCACGTTGCTGTTTCTTAAAGTTCCATCACATCGCCATTCCCCCCACCGCACACAAAAACGATGACTTATTATCTTTTGGACCACGATTGAGGGCCTTCAATACTCCCAGCTGTGACTGGATGAATTTTCCATGGCTACGAGAAAGCGCCAAATCCGGTACCAAAAATTTCGTTCCTTCATTTACTGTGGTCAAATTAGAGACATCGCCAATAAACGTGAGCCAGCAGACGAGGATCTGAAAAGCAAAACGCCCTATATGCACTTCACTACCTAGGTACATATCTACCAAAAACCAGCCCGCCTTGGCACCGTCAATTACTCGGCGCACGTATGCTTCAATGTCGTAGGGGTGCCCGAATGTCACTCGGGATCACGGCAATTTTCTAACTCTACGCGATCCATTCTGGTACACTCAAAGTTTAATTGGGTTGCGGGCGATTATTATAGGGTCTCTATCTACGCGCATCCAGAGCACTATCCTTGTGTTGTTTCTCTTTGAAATACCATAATTTTTGGAATGGTAATGCTTACCAAACAGTGTGGGATATTCAATACCATTCGTAAAGAGTCATGCGTGGCTGTCAATAAGAGGTCTCAAAAGCCCCTCAAGTGTCCGAAGCGGAAACCAAAAAAACTTGGTCAGAGAAATGTTGATCAAACAACATGCACTGTCGATCAACTCTTCTAGCCAAATCGATGTAAAGCAATCATGATAACACTAATTCTTCCTCTTCCGCCCACCACCAAACAACACCGGCTGGCTATATGGCTACTGCAAAGGAACCAAAGTTTGCTAAGTAGAAAACTTGACGTGGCATAGTATGACGACACAGAATGACATCTACGAGGTTAATCATTGACTAGGGTTTCCATTAATTATGTCTTGCTAGTAAGAGGACAAGAACTCAGTACTGAAGCTGGTAGTGTACTTCATGCAAGTCTCAACCTCGTGATCATTTTTGAACGCTACGAACCGTTGTATCAGCTGTGATCTTATCCATATCTCCACGACTCTCAAAGCAAGAACTAAATAAATCGGAGACATGACCACTGGTCTTGAAGTGCAACAAAAATTTACAGTCTAGCCCAGCCTAGCAAACAGAGAAACCCCCCAATTCCATCATTCCTCCACCAAATTCCAAGATCTTACCCTTTTCCTTTTATACAAGCGCTAGATATAGTGAGCTTAACACACTTAATCCCACCACCGTCCATCCCGTCCTTATAACTGTCTTAGTCGCATATCCCAGCCCCAAATCCCACACCAAATGCCTGACACCATTGAAACTGTGGAAAGTAAATGGGAACGCCATCGTCATCTTCGCAGCAACCTTTGCAGCAAACGGCAGCGAGCCAAACGCAGCGACCAGCGACGGCGTCTCGAGATGCCAGCCCGTCACAGGGGCGGCGAGGTACGCAATACCGAAGATGTAGAGGCCGCCGGACAACAAGAGGCCAGTGATACGGTGGAAGCTGGAGGCGTACCAGGTTATCTGTGGTCGGTAGATGCTCAGGTGGGGTGAGACCGGGCGTTGCAGGCGCTGCTTGACCAGGATGGATTCAGCGTTGGATTGCGGGATGTGCTCGGTTGCGGCGAGTCTGTATGCGGTCAACATTGGCTGGATTGGGGGTGCAATTGAGCTGTCGTGAGGGTAGAAGAAGTCAAGATTGAGGTGTTGTACCTTTGTTGCATAAAGCGCCCCGCTGGTGCGAATTTGGTCAGGCCAGGCGTCGTGGCCCGGCGCAGGGTAAGATGAAGGACTCTCTGGGCAGACATTGTGATAAGTGTCTAGCTGTACAATGTCCTGATATAGGGAAGAGAGGGAGAGAGAAGTGGTGACGATGTCAGGTGTGCTTGGTGTTTCTCGGAATGGTTCCTCATCATGGCCTAGCTAGCGGCGAAATGGCCCGAGGTCGGTTATGCTCCAATCAGCGCGCACCCGATTGTGATGTCGGCTTTGAAAACTCAACACGCGGCTCTCTTCTCTTCTTCCTTCACATGCAGCCTCAACGCCGCCGCTTCCACCGCAAGGGATGAGGACGCGGCGACTCTCTTTACTTGTCGACATTCTGTCGATGAGTGTAGAGCGGATGCTTCTAGAGGGATAAACCCGTCGTTAATCGCGCATTACGTCGTCTCAATGATTCGGTGCGTTTCATATCCAGGGTAACATTTAACATCACGAAGGCAGTTCCACGTCCAGAGCTTATCTATTCTTCGGATCGAGAAACAGCCCCAGTGGTTATGGCGTCTATGTAGTATCTTCGAGATCTGTGCCAGATATCCCTTTAGCGGTATTGGGCGCTTTTCAGACGCCGATGGGTTTTCGACACGGCAGGCTAAAGAAAGGGACTACGAAGAGTGCATAAAGTGATAGTTCAAACGATAGGGAAAGCGTTTGAAAGCACATACTCTGTCATTTGAAGCAGAACTCCTCAGCTAAAATGAGGTGCTGTCTCTGATGCCCGAGTCTGCGCGCTCCCAACCGTCACTGAGCACGATATGCGGACCGTATGGGGCATGTAAGACAGTAGCATAGCGCAGCAAGTAATACATTAGCTTTGAAGATGCGTTCAACAAAAGTAGCATGATGTTCTTAAAGCATGACTTTGACGCGATCTATTGAAGTACTTCATGAGCCATGCAAATGAAGCTGGAATTTGCAAGCCGACTCCGCCCACAGTCGGAGATATTTTCATCAACCCTCTTGCCCTTCAGCCCTCCACCGGACATGCTCCTTAATCACCAGAAAATTATTGCCAACTAATTCACTAATAAACTCAAGCAAGACGGCTTTGCAACAATTGTAAAACAATACATACCAATCTCATCAATCTGGCACATTCCAAAATGGGCCTTCTTGAGCAAATTGCATCTTCTGACCTTTCTCTACCACCAAATTCATATATCTACAAAATACTCTCAACTGCTCCCAGATATGATTCCCTCTCATATTTAGAAACCAAAGAACTCGCAGCGATCTCCTCGGACGATTCGCTTCGCTTCTTCGACACATCCTCGCTCAAACTATCTCCAAACGGACTTATAAAAAATGTGAACAAGAGCATCACGTGCCTAGAACGATTTGACGATGAGGGAAATTTATATGCAACGACTGGAAGAGACGGTCTTATTCGCTTCTGGGATAAGCGGACCATGTCTAGGGCCATGGAGTTTCAGAGCCGTTGAGTTTCCCCCTTTCGGTGTAGTACTCGAAAAGCTAACAACATCATCGCAAACTAGCTGGCAATCAGGCGCTTTCCTCACTTGTATGCAGCTCTAGTAGGAATGTAGTAGTTGCAGGCGTTGAGTTGGAAGGAAATGGCCCCGGTGATGCGCCCGTATTCGTGTGGTACGCATCCCCAACTCAGAACCCTGTAACCCGTTGAGTATTCCCCATTAACAATCATTCCAGGGACACCAGAAATGCCGCTTCACCAAAGATTGAGTTCTTAGAGAGTCACACAGATACAATTACGGAGCTTCAATTCCATCAAAGCGAGCCGTCCCTACTGCTCACCGGCAGTACTGATGGACTCGTCAACATATTTGATATCACGAAGCCTGACGAAGAAGAAGCCCTCTATCAAGTCATTAACCACGGGTCTGCCGTCCACCACTCCGGTTTTCTCAATCCGAGCAACGGCATATACGTGCTGGGCACTGACGAGACGCTCTCATTTTATGCACTTCAGAATCCGGACGAGTCGGCCGAAGAACCAGCGCCGAACCATTATGGCGATGTGAGGGAAAAGATGGGATGCGAGTATGTGGTGAAAGTGGCGTTCGTAGATACCGAAGCATATCTCGCGGTTGGAAGTCACAGGTATGTTGGATTCTGAGCCCGCAAAAGGATACTTCCGTTAACCATGCGTTCTTTCAGCTCTCAATACCTCGACTTAGTGCCACTTCAGCAGCCGCTCCGATGGGTGGACGGCCCGGGTGGGAGTAAACGGCCCGAAGAGATCCGTCTTAACTGGACATATGATCTTTCCAAAAGTCTGCGACTTCCAGGTGGTCACGGCGAAGAGATTATTCGAGATGTTGTCTCAGATGTTCACGTTAGTTTACCCCCTTTTTCATCCTGGCACACTTCCAACCACTCACTCGATGCAGAACAACACCACGTTCACTTGTGGAGAAGATGGTCAAGTCCGAGCTTGGAAGTTCGGAGGAGCCGAAGAAATGGATGTCGGATCAGAAGAGGATGACGAGTTTGGAGGACGCGAGGTGTTTCTTACACCGAACGGGCAGCATACCGCTCCGAAGGAGAAAAGGAACAAGATTGAATCGAAAGCAGCTTCGAAAGAGAAAAAGAAAAAGAAGCAGCGATTTAACCCTTATTAGACCACTAAGTAAAGCTTGCATCTTCTAGGAAGGCGTAGACCTACATATACTCCAGACCCTTCAAATATCTTGGAGTAAAGATAGTGTGCATCGAGGGTGGCAGTTACTCAATCATCACGAGCCATCCTGCGCTGGACCCTTAGCTATATCTAGAGGCCTTATTGCGGCCTAAATACGATGACCATCAAAATCTTTGAAGGATTGGGCCTTTGCTACCTTGCTAAATTTTGAGTCATGAAGTACTGCAGCACGCCTTGAAAATTTCATAGAAGGTAGCATGAAATATAGCTCCAATGTGTTTTCCCTGGCGAAATTACTATTTATGCCAAGTCATTCTGAGGCATTCACTACCTAAATACCCAAGAGTCTCACGATTGGCTGCTACTAGCAATCAAGGTACGCCACCCAGCCATAATTGTTATATTGAACTATCGATATCTCCAGATAATCAAAAACCAACCCCATTCACTACAGAGGTATATTAGGTCATCTTAGGTCATTGTACAAGTGTCTAATTTCAGTGTCATAGGTACACACCAATTGACCCCACAAAAGTCCAGACTCCTCGTTTGCTAAGACTACCCCACCATCACCTCCAGGGTCTCCGAGCGTATTCTGGGACTGGATACTCACAGTCTTTAGAGTGTTCCCCACCCTCCCACGTATACTCGGTTGTGTACAATATACGCGAAGAAGCTCTTCCTCTAGAATAACATCCGTAGGCGCAAGATTACCCAGCCTATCCAGCGCGGATTGAAACTCTCTTTCCTCTTCCTCATGAAACATTTCCTTGATAGCAGTAAAATCCCGCGTACCATGAACCTCCATCCCCGGCCTTTAAGTCGAAATCACACATGAACACTCATGACCATTAGGCCTTCGAGTTCAACAGTACCGCACGGGCTTGACCTCCGGAGCCGCGCTATCCTCCCGCTCGCCTTCACCCTCGCCGCATGAATTCACCGAAACCCCTGCATGAGCGCTTCTGTCCTGCCGCTCGACCCGGTGGATACCAGAGCTGTATGCATGCTCACAGAATGCGTACTTCTCGCCTAGTGATGTGAGCCTGGGCTCTGGGCCCGCACTTCCCCGGGCAACGTCTATCTGGGGCACGGGATTGCTTCGAAACGGTTGACAAGTGTAGCCATTCTGAGGCTCCGTTTGTTCGCAAAACTGACGCGGTTCCATCATGACGCCTATAGCGCGCGCGATCGGGTTGGCGCGCCCGACAGCACTCGAAGTATCGCGATTAGGAGTGGCGGTGTTAGCGGCAGTATTTGAGACCTGGCTAGGAAACTGGGCACGGGGTTCGTGAACAGGCTGTTCGCTTGTAGCAGCGGATCCTGAGTTGTCTCCAGCTTCCATGTTGCCACCTAGTTCATAGCAGCCAGGAAGATTGTGATACGCTGTGTCACTCTTCGCTATAGGAGCCTCGGAAAAGTGGCTGAGCTGGTCTGCCCCCGAGTGATGGGCGAGGACCTAGGCTCCGCAGTGCAGATCTAAACCGTAGCTGTGAGGATGGCGCCTATAGAGCCCTGATGGATAGGAATCCTTGGTTTCTGATTAGCAACCTCGTTGTTCATTCGGGTAGACCATTTTGAGGTAGAGTTTCGAAGTATGAATATATCGTGTAGATACTATTTTGGGTATTGGTGATGCTTAGAGTAATGAGAGTGTTAGAAGATGTTAAAATTGGGAGTAGAGAGAAATAAATAGAAGGAGTGTTTAAGTTCAGGAAAGTGTATGCGCTGGCTTTCTGAAGAAATTGACCAACGTGAAGATTGATATCTTTGAGTCGGAATATTAAGCTGTCATATTGTTAGGAATCTTAAAAGTGAATCAAAGACTTTAACTCTAATATTATTCCAATCTGGAGGGCAGACGTGATTAAGCACTAAGTACCAATGTTTGATTGTGATTATGGACTATTGCGATATACCCCTTTGAATGCCTTCACTGAGTCGGGCACTTTGTCCTGCGCTTTCTGGGCTAAAGCAAGGTATATACGTCTTGGAGATATAGGTATTGGATAAAGATAACGTCTTTATAAACGATAAGGAATAAATTCTTCTGAATGGACCTAGAGAATTCTGGAGGTCGACTTGTGCTCTTAACTTAACCCGTAAGGGTTTTTGGGGTAGAATTCAACTACTTTTCTTTCCATGTCGAATTCGTATATCCCAACCTGAGCATTTGTCTGAGAGTCTTTCAAGGGAGTCCGTAGCTTTACTCTTTTAGCAGGCGCAACAAGCGCCGGTGTTTCACAGCCACGCTTACGCAATGGTTGTAGGAAAGCCTCATCTAGTGATGGTATTGGTAGAATTGGGAACTGTCCCGTTTGCTTACTTAATGCCATGGGCTTCTCAGTATCCACGCGGATAAAGATAGGCTGAGCTGCAGGTCTTCCACCGCTTTCTGAATCCCCGAGAGACTCATGAGTCGCGGGAGATGATGAGGATTCTTGCGTTGTCTGTTGCGATGCGCTGTATATCCTTTCACATTTTGCAATATATTTTGCAACTTTTTGGGTAGTAATATCCAGCTGTTTACTGTCCGCAGGAACTTTTCGTGCTTCATCAGCCAGTCGATTTAGCTCCTCCAAACAAACTGTATCTTGCCATGAACGATCTAAGTGTATTTTCTTGATACGAGGGTGACGTAGCATGAAGAATTTCTCGTTTTGAGGTTTGTCAAATCCGCTTCCCAAGATCTCTACGACGAACGGCTGTCCGAACGCGACGGTCATTGGTGCATCGTATCCATAACTCTGTATAATTTCAAATTCTTTGAGAACGCAACCACGCTCGTAGGAAACAGTGCGGAATTGACCATGGTCATTAAGGAACTGGAGGTCTTGTTTCGAAATGCAACTCTCTTGTTTTATGATAGCAACGATCTTGAAGACTGGTTTTGCACCAAATCGGACAGCCTCCTTATTCGTTAGACAGCCAATATGAAAGTTCGTCCAGCGGATGTTCTTGAGGCCCGATTTCAAGGCCTGCTGAGCGTCGTAGCTTGCACCGACTATTGCAAAATCTGCAACGTCACGATCGCCACCCATATCAATCATGTAGTCTTTCTTCACTTTCACGAAGAAATTTGGATGGCCGCTACTTTCTTTCGTTTGAAGAGTAAAATAAGGAGAGTCTGCCGGTTTCAATATGAGGCCTTCATACTGGTGATACTGAGAGATTGCGAAGAGTTGAAGGAGATGGTTTTTCGAGTTTGCTGTGGAAAAGTCAAATTTCTTCCAATCCGACCGTATTGCTCTGCCGGCTTCTTCCTTGACTAATCCTCTTAGGACATCTCGCCGTTCGGTAAGAGGCCTCCGCATGACTATATCGTCATCAATTAGTAATACATCGAAGAAGATAATCATGAGGTGCTCATAGTCGTGAGCCCTACGCGATGTTAGCCTATCTAATGATTTATAAACCGGTTAATGACTTGCTCACTGAGAATCTTGATTTGCCCCGATCAGGGTTCCTGAACGATATACATGTTTTCTAATCTTGTGAAATTCCAAGATCTTCTCTTCCTTGTGCATGTTAGAAGACTTCTAGCAGTGTTATCATGGAGCAGGGTTTTTTTTTGTAATTTGTCATCTCTTATGACTATATGACGAATAAGAAAGCATACCTTGTCACTATATACCACTAGTTCGCCAAGCACTATACATTTCCTCTGAAACCTGCAATCCGAGCACCCAATCCGAAGGCTATCTCTTATTGTTCTGTTTGCAGTTGAGGATCATTGCGCGTAAATAGTGTAAGGAGGGACTGACTTATGAAGTGCTTTACGGTCAATAGTTGAATCTTTACCACTCTTGGAAAAAATACGAAGCTCGTTCTCTTTGTTTGCTAGGTCGACGTGAATTTCACAGTATTCTATGACTAGTTAGTGAGTTGGCGTTACGGTAAACTTGTGAATACTTGATTGCGTACCACCATCGTACTTCCATTCTACAATCCAATTTTGATTGTTGACCATGTCAAAACAATTTTTCCAGGACTTCAAGATTGGTTAGCAACCATGTTTGTACTCACTAAAATATGCTTACCCAAGCTTTACGGAATGTTGGACGTCCCACTTTTACGCCAACCGCTGGATGGATAATCTTTGCAGCCTCCTCTCTGAACAATCGTTGAGAGCGTAGATCTGGTTTGGAATGGAAGTGACTTAGTGGCCCTCTGAGCAATGTAATTGCTGCATTGAAGTTGTCTTGAAATTTTAGTAGCTCCGGAAGGAGAAAGTGGAATTCTCTTAAAACTAGATTGACGTCCAGTATAACAGGCGAGAAGTCCTTGAGTATCAAGCGGATTAACCATTTTATCTCCCAGGAGCGCAGTCTAATGAAGATTCTCTCTAAAAGCTCCAGTGCACTTTCCGAGGCTCCCTGGGCCTGGACTTCCAGGCTGGAGAACTTGCATTGGGAGGCCATTTGTTGTAGTGCAGTATCAATCTCGTCGACGGTGACAATGGCGTGTCCCAGAGACGCATCAACATCTCTTTGTACACGTTCAGCACAAGCACCGAGGTCGCCATTGCCTGATTCTTTCCATTTGCTGAGCCGAGCAGTTTTAGTCTTATTCAGTCGAAGGCAGCGGCATACGACCTTCTCGAGACGCTTAGATTGCATTCCATAAACACGGTCGGTTCGGCGCTCTGGAAACAGCGTTGAAAGGACGGCGACCCTGTTGATATCGCGCGCCTCGAGAGCCATTCGGTGTTTCGTGAACCAGTCCACAATATTTTTCCTTGTCATTTCCTGTTTCCGGGCTTGTAATAGGGGAGGATCGCGACACTCAGTCTTCTCGAGATCTTCGAGCAATTGGCAGATGAGGCTGAATTTGAAAGGCATGGCGAGAAAGTGTGGCTATGTGAAATTAAAAAATCATCAAAACAATGTATAGTAGGATTTGAAGTTCTACTGAAAAAGAAAGGGATTATAAGAAGGGAGCTCGATAGATTCAGATATACGTGATTTCACCGCATCGCCGGGAGTACTTCAAGTCAAGGCAGTGAAAGAAGTGACGCCGTTTTTAAGATTCTCGTCGACTCTCGTGCTTTCAATAATTCGTCATATATAGAGATATGATCGGTATCATTCGAAAGCTCAAAAACTAGAGTCAAAGTTGAGTTCCGGCAGTCTTCCGGATCCCTGAAATGATACTATTGTGTTGGCCAATATCCCTCGAAGCTGAACTGAAACCAAGAAGCTTTGTTGGGATCAATGAAACCGCCAATAGTCGAATAGAGTCTAAGGTTCCGATCCAAAGTTGTGCTACGGCCCAAGGATGACAATAGAACCGGAAGGCTCTCCGTAGCCTTTTAAGCTACTCTCGATGACGAGGAATCTCTCTTTCGCAGTAGGATATATTTTAGTGTGGGAATGATATCGTAGATGTCGTACGTTACTGACTAATGGCAATGGAAGTCAGTGTAAGGATCTCTCTGCCTGGCTTTCAGCCGAGCCTAGGGTTTACGGTTATTCTGAAAGCAGCAACCTCGTTCGAGAGTTGGAACAAAGGCGAGGGGAAACACGGCCCGGAGAGCAATGGAATAAAAATCAACAAAAAAGGCATTGTGGCTCTATATCAATGAGACGATAAAGCCGGCGAGGAGGATGAATGCCGGTTGATTTGAGAATAAAGGTCCACAGCCCCGCTAACCTCCACCTGACGCTACCCAGCAAGAGGCTACGAAATGGGAGAGATAAGGAGCCGGTGGCTAGGAAAATGGGAGTACAAAGCTGTTTGAGGACGTTTTTTGACTAGCAATGCTTGATGAGAGGGAGGTCAATGAGTAGAGGTATTAGGAGATGGGATTGTTGGTTGTTGAAGCAGCCCTCTACGCGCCGAAATCGCTGAGGTTGGAGCTAGGGAAGCACGCTAATGCGCGCCATCACCTGCTTCATTCCTCGTGATGGACGCGCTTCCTTTGTCGCGTCTCTTGCCCTAGCTTAGTTAATTATTCAACTGGGTAAAGTGTGTAGCTAAGGTTGATGGTGATTTGGGAAAGCTAAAGTGACAGGTGGTGGATGAGAATTGGGTCCCATTGAACTGGTCATGACGACCCCGCCATTGCGTCAGACGAATCGCGCTTGTCCTATGTACGCTGGTTCTTGATGCACCCGCAGGAAGCGTCGCGCCTCGACCGTTCGTCTCCAACTCGGCTTCCGGCTTGGGAATCAGCCATTCCTCAAGCTCTTTATAAGCTTCTTGATTGATGTTGTGAAGAGGCCACACCGAAACCGGAGCTAAAAGGCATCAAAGCAGCCTCAATTTCAACCTCTCTCTAATTATAACTGCTTAGGTGTACAGATCCATCGCTACGCAGTTCATCATGACGGATTCGGATAAGCACAAGAAAGCAGACCTTATAAAACGTGGCCAGAAATTCCCTACCCCTCTCGGGACAGCTATTTTCGTTGGTCTTCGAGCACTCGACCCTTTCCTCCAATACTCGATCCTCGCCCATGGCGTTGGAGCATCAGCTCTCCGTAAAGTAGGCCTAACAACTCTTCCATCAGGCTTGCCTACGCAAACCGGCATTACCCTCATCGATGAGCTCCAGCTATCCCCATACCGTCTCATAATCCTCGGCATGGCTGTTGGTAGCGCGATCAAGCAAAACATCTGGGTAACAGCCATTTCAGGCGAGCCCATGCCCATCCCTGCGGCGATCGCAGTCAGTGTCTTCAACACTGTCTTCAACAGCATAAACTCGTACCTTTTCATCTGCACCCAGACCTCGGCGTCTATTTCCGGCAATGCCAGGTTCCCACAAGTCCCCCTGCTTGTTGGCGGCACTATTTATACCGTAGGCATTCTTACCGAGCTCATTTCTGAGATCCAGCGAGTGCGGTTTAAGAAAGATCCTAGGAATGCGGGCAAGCCGTACACTGGAGGTCTGTGGAGCCTGGCGAGGCATATCAATTATGGGGCATACACTGTTTGGAGAACCGGGTATGCGATCGCCTCTGGCGGCTGGGCGTGGGGGCTTGTTACGGGAACTTTCTTCTTCTATGATTTTGTAACGAGAGGCGTACCAGTGTTGGATGAGTACTGTGCGAAGCGGGTAAGTTGTGGACCCTGTGTTTATTTTCAGATTCTGAAGAGCTCGCTAACAATAACCAAATGAAATAGTACGGAAAAGATTGGTCTGATTTTAAGGTAAAGGTACCGTACAAGCTTATACCTGGCATCTACTAGCAGAGTAAATATAAGGCGTTAAGTGTTAGTCTCATTATATTGCGCTGTAACAGTCGTGTATTTTGGGGATTCTGTGTGCTTAAGTTTTCTTTCTGAACGAAGGTTGCTGTGAGATCGATGCGCTCATCTGCCTCGTCACCTAGTGAGATTGGGGTCACAAATAGGCATTTATTTTACTCAGATTTGGCCAAATGAGGAAACCGATAATTGCACTCTGTGTTTCATATCAGCATCATAATCCCAATGAAGGATACTTATGTGGCTGTGGCGGCTATGTAATAGGGATTGGGAGGCTACCATTTAAATTGATGCGGAATAGGGAACGGCTGTATTGGTTTTTGTGGAGTCGAGAAGATAGGTAGTAAGTGTCTAAAATTCCACTCTGATATAACTGATGTCCTGGTACTCATAATCGCTAGTAGAATATAGTATAAAAGTAAAGTCCATACGCTCCTGAACCAAAACGAACCCCATGCATATCGTCAGGCTATTTACCCCCGCCCGAACCCGTTTTCCCAAACAAGAAAGCTTAGCGTATCGGCATAAATTGTCGAAAAATTCGTCGAATAATATTGAGAGCCTTTATTTGCTCCTCTTGTAGATCTTCTTGAGGAACACCTCGAATAACTCCTTCTTGAGACCCTCTGACTCGTCTACTCTATCGATCTTAGCTCGTAGATCGGCGACACGCTCCTCCTCCCAGTTCTCGTAGAACTCGGCTAATTTTAGCTCGTGGTAGAGAGCCTTGACCTTAGCTTCACACTCGTTATTCTTCTGGCCGTAATTCTCTTCAAGGAGCCTCCGCTGCTCCGGTGTCACTTTCTTGAGGGCTTGGTTAATCAACCAGGAGCACTTATTGTCTTGGATGTCGGTACCAATCTTCCCTAGCACCTTTGGGTCGGCGAATGCATCCAGATAGTCATCCTGGGCTTGGAAGTATTCGCCCATCGGAATTAGAATGTCCATCGCTGTCTGTAGGTTCTTTGGAGTAGCAAACCCGCAGAAGTGCAGCGACAGAGCTACAGGCAAGTAGAAGCTGTAGTATGCGGTCTTGAAAATCACAATAAAGGTGAACTTTTCTAAGCTAAAGTTGTCGAGGTTGACGTCGTCTTCCGGGGCAGTGAGGAGATCACACAGCTGGCCAAGCTCGGTCTGGAACGTAACCTCGTGAAAAAGCTCCATGAGATCCACGTATGACTTCTCCTGTCGGAAGTATTTCTTGAGTAAGATGTAGATAGAAGATTCTAACATGAAAGCGTCGTTGATTGCAATCATTTTGACCTCTGGGACTAAGTACCAGCACGGAGCACCGCGGCGGGTCTTTGATGAATCCATGATATCGTCTGAGACCAGGAAAAATGCTTGCAGGAGTTCAATCATCCATCCTAAAGCAGCAGAGCGGAAATAATCCTCTCCGGTCAAAGTTCGGTTAAGTAGGATCGACGAAGTGTCAACAACGGACATGCCTCGATTGCATTTTCCGCCGACTGTATTGTAATTGAGTTGCTGTGGTCAGAGTTAGTTTTAAAGGCTTCCTAGTTTTAATTTTTTTTTTACTACGCTTAAGAAAAGCAGTGCTTACCTTCCTAAACCAATCGAGGGATTGCTGCGATAAATTATATCCCTTGCAGTGCTCCGTCAGGTCCTCCAGAAGGCGTGGCCAGACGCTCTCAAACTCTTGAAGGGTAGTAGGCATATTGAGATAGTTTCCAAAACAAAGTGGGAGAATTTCTAGCAGTCAATGGCATGAGCTGGAGAAGAAATGATTTTTTAGAGTTGGGACCGGCAGACAGTAGATATTTCTATTGTACGCGGGGCTGCCAAGCCGACGATGGGTCGCACAGTGAGCCGGAGTTCGGACTTCTCGGCTAAACGTAAATCCGCCATTTGTAGCGTCTATTGTTGATGCATCGATACGCCCCTCCATGCCTTGGTTCATGCTATTCGATTTTATAGCGCGCCTTTTCCTTTTCTAAACGCGATTCTGCCTTCTTGCGGGTATTGGAAATGTTCTAATAACAAAGTCCGGTCTATCATAAGTTCTCCACAACAATGGGGACTCTCTCAGAAAGTGACACAGCGCAACTGAAAGCGCAATTGCAGGACGCTGTAACTTCTTGCACTGACCGGTGTCTATACCAGTCAGCAAAATGGTAAGCCTCTTTCGGGGTTTCATGTTTCCTATGGGCCAACCAAAACTTGACGTGCTGTGTGCTCAGGGCAGCGGAACTTCTCACCTCCTTACCTTTGTCTGACCTAACGTATGGCTCAGACACCGAGGTGGATTCGCCCATGTCCGATGCTCCGCCTCCACGAACCCCCATCCGGACCTCTCCCAAGGACAAAATTGAAGCCCAACTAGAAGCGCGGGAGATCCACAAGTTCCTTCTTGCCAAAACATATTTCGATTGCCGGGAGTATGACCGATGCGCTGCGGTCTTTTTACCGGGAACACTGCCCAAAGGATCCATAAATACATCTTCTCCGCAATCAGCTAAGGCTCGACCATCGGCCAAGGGAAAGGCGAAAGTTGCGACGCCTACAAAAGCAAAGTTTTCATTAGAGTCAATATCGGGTTTGAGTCAAAAGGCCTTATTCTTAGCCCTTTATGCAAAGTACATTGCTGGGGAGAAACGCAAAGATGAAGAAAGCGAAATGATACTGGGTCCTCAGGATGGAGGAGTAACTATGAACAAAGAGCTGAATGGAATCTCAACAATATTGGAAGAATGGTTTTCGAGCCTAGAGTCCAATGGCAGGCAAGGCCAAGGATGGCTGGAATACCTCTATGGCATTGTGCTAGCCAAGGGGAAGAACGAGAAACAGGCAAAGCAATGGTTCATCCAGAGTGTGCATCTATATCCTTACAATTGGGGCGCGTGGCAAGAGTTGTCAGGTCTCTTCGGCACAGCTGAAGAAGTAAGCTTATCCCCCATTGATTCCCGCTTTGCGACTAATTCCTGGATGCTTTCAGCTACATCACATAACTCCTCAACTTCCTCAAAACATTATGACCTTCATTTTTCATGTGTATACTTCGCAAGAGCTTTACCAATCCACTGACCAAGTACACACCGAACTCTCCCAAATTCAGGACATCTTCCCCACCTCAGCTTTCCTCAAAACTCAACGCGCACTTCTCTTCTATCATACCAAAGACTTTGACGAAGCAGAAGCAATATTTTCAGAACTCCTCCAGAGTGATCCTCACCGTATTGATTCGCTCGATAATTACTCGAATATTCTGTATGTTATGGGGCTTCGGCCTAAACTTGCTTTTCTAGCTCAGCTTGCTACTGCAACAGATAAATTCCGGCCAGAGACCTGCTGCGTCGTTGGTAACTATTATTCAATAAAATCTGAGCATGAAAAGGCAGTCATGTATTTCAGGCGCGCCCTAACTCTTGACCGAAACTTTCTGTCCGCGTGGACACTTATGGGCCACGAATTCGTTGAGATGAAAAACACGCACGCGGCTATCGAATCATATCGCCGCGCTGTCGATGTTAACCGTAAAGACTATCGTGCATGGTATGGATTAGGGCAGACGTACGAAGTGTTGGAAATGCACAGCTATGCCCTCTTCTATCATCAGCGCGCTGCGTCCTTACGACCATATGACCCAAAGTTGTGGATGGCGGTTGGGCAATGTTTCGGGAAAGTTGGGAAGTATTCGAATGGCATCAGGGCGTATAAGCGTGCGCTGGTCGCAGGCAGCTACTACGATGCAGGTGCTGGAAGCAGCTTTGGCAGCCAAGAGGGTGTTTCTGGACTTGGAGGCGGAATTCTGGATCCAGAGGTGCTGTACCAGATCGCATTGCTCTATGAAAGATTGAATGATCTGCAAGAGTGTGCGGCTTATATGGAATTGACGATTGCCCAAGAAGAAGGGCCTGAGTATGATGAGTACAGCTCTACGCCAGGTGAAATGACCGGGGTGGGTGTTACTCCAACAACCAGCAAGGCACGAATGTGGCTTGCTAGGTGGGAGTTTATGCGCGGTATGTACCAAAGGAGTATGGAGCTAGCCAATGAGCTTTGTCAAGACGGAGTAGAGGTCGAGGATGCGAAGGCGCTAGTGCGAGATATCAGGGCGAGAATTGAAAGGGAGAAGGATGAGAGCGCTAGAGCTGCAGTAGAAGCCGTGGAAAGGAGATTTGGGCGGAAGACTTGACATACAGGCTTGATGCCCCATGTCTCGTTTGTATGATAAAGTACGATGATTAATAACGAAGCAATCAATACCCTAGATACCCTTACTTTGCAAAGGCTCCTCTTCCTAAGGCAGTCTGTATCTCTCCTTTTTTTGTCAACAGCGTAGTGTCGTATACCAGTTTGCGTTGTAGCTGAAGCGGCCATATGACGGGCATTTATTCACTAACGAGCGTTTCGTTCAGGGCTTATTGAACCATAAAATGCTCCAAACGAGGCCACGTGCTTGTCTTCGATAAGCCCTTGCATAGCCATTCTTACTCACTGCAGTCTACTCGTATGTGCTTAGTCCTAGGTAGCATGACTGAACTTGGTTGTCTTCGGAATGCATTAAATGCCAGAATACTCTACTTTGACAAACAATTATGAGTGGTCGAAGCCCAACCTCACCATAGCTTAAAGTTGGCTCCTTCCCAAAGTAGGCTGTCTCTCCGTTTCTTACTGATGGCACGGTTTCACGTATACCTCTGCGTGATGGCTCGGTGTGAATGACGTCTTTCCCACTTTATCTTCATAAAAACCAAACCACCCTCCTTCCTTAGCTTCCCTCTATCAAGCTTTTCCCATGCTCTCAGGGATAGCTTAAAACTTCGGCCCTCAAAATGTGGCCATATAAAGAACCGTTATCACTGCCCTGCTCTGGATACTCGAAGGATGGGCATAGCTCTCACACTGTCAAGAATGTCGCCAAACCCAACAGTTGAAAAAACGGAAGCTTAATAACCACGGCTACTCTGGATATCGTATTATAAGCATTCCCATCGTCCAGCATTTATTTAGACATTTCTAATTTCTACTTCCATATATTCTAGCCATTTCATCCATCTGTTCCAGCGTATTTTAGCAATGGAGCGACGACTGCAATGACAACGGTGTTTCGTGATGAGTTTTCAATTCTCCACGAGAGATTAACCGCGCTAGAACGAAATGAGGTATGCTACCTTGGGTTGCTATTTGTCTGTGAAGCTGATCTTTATTGGCTGGCCATATTCCATTCAGACCTGGAATGGCTCAACGTCGGGTGTGAAAGGCTGAGAGTTTCTCGTAAGAGTTTACTAAGTGCAACCGCGTCCTTTGTTGGAGCCCCGAAGAAACAGACTAAGGAGGAAGGGAATGTGGACTTGATTGTCAATGCGCTTGAAGCCATGAAGACTATTTTGAAGGTACTTTTTGAGTGGAGATGCTGGCTGACTGGACCACTTCAGAATAGATTTGTTGATAATTAGTATAGATACTAATACACTCCTAGATCGCTCTACGTATGTCAGAGGGTTCTAAGTAAGAAGCTTTGAGCGTTGAAGCTAGCTCACAGCACAAGCCATAAAGAGCACGGGCCACAAAGACAGCTCAGCTTTCAGCTTTCGCATCGGTTTCGTCATCGGATTCTGCAGGCATGTGAAAGCTATGCCCCGAATAGCCCCGAATACCACAGCTATCTCTACACTCTCCCCCACATTTCCCGCTCCTCAAATTATGCCCTGAAGAGACCTCCAATGGCGTCTGTTTCAGACATAATCACCCTGGTCAGCTCGTTGGCCCTCAGGCTGAGCATCTATGTATATCTTCGATGGGTATGCTTGCCGTCGGACTCTTCAAATTATGTGTAACTGACGAGAACAATGCATATAGATACCCACAACTGTCAGTGTCAAACTAAGATCCTATTCAAAATCATGAAATAACCCTAACTAATACAGATCGTCCCATCGCTTGCAACTGCCTTGGTCTGCGCCTACGTCCCATCCTTCCTCTTCAGTTTCAAAGACACCTCTCCTTACAAGGTTCTCTCGGACGAAATTGATGTGATTGTGAAAGAGACCGTTGCTCAAGGGGATACCTCTTCGGAAGACATCGACCTTTTAGAAGGTGCTGAAGACGGGCCCTTAGAAGAGCTCGATGTGCAGGAGACTATCGTATATGAAGAGAAGGAGCCTGAGATATTAAAAACACTCTTAACGGGCCTACCAAGCCCGACGTCGGCTTTATGGAGCTGGGTCACATTCGGTATTAACATGGTGCTAGTCGCTATGGCCTTAGATTTGACCTTTCGAGCACCCATCTTGTATCCTTCTCATGATTTATCTTTTGCCCGAGTAGGCTATGTCTCTGACAGGAGCGCTAAAATTCTGGTCCGCGAGCTTGGCCCAGATGGTGTGAAGGTCTTATATCGCCCAGTCGATGCGGAAAAATGGTCGTCTGAATCTGCAATTGCTAATACGCCTCATGCCTGGCTTTCGGAGGACACCGACTTCACTACCTCAATAACTCTCAATCACCTTATGCCAGATACGTCTTACCAGTATAAGGTTGAAACCTCCACACAAAACCGGACTGGTATTTTCACCACAGCTCCTCGAGTTGGCGAGATATCTTCTCGTAACGACAATAAATACACCTTCCTCCACTCTAGCTGCATCAAGCCTAGAGTGCCATACACGCCATGGCAACATCCTTTACATATTCCAGGCTTCAAGCACCTTGCGGCTTGGATTCCCCGACTCCAACCGTATTTTATGCTCTTTTTGGGTGATTTCATCTATGTTGACGTGCCGCATCGGCTGGGTAAAGACGTTGAAGCGTACCGTCGCGAGTATCGTCAAGTATATGCCTCACCAAACTGGCCATCAGTTTCGTGGAACCTCCCTTGGATTCATGTCATTGACGACCATGAAATTGCGAATGATTGGGACAAGAACACAACCGGAGTCTACAAGGCAGCTTACGACCCTTTCCAACACTACCATGTTTCAGTCAATCCACCCGCAATACGTAAGGGCGAAACTTATTTTAGTTTTACACAGGGTCCAGCCGAGTTCTTTTTGATGGATACTCGCCGTTATCGGTCCCCAGAAACTTCGAACACAACTGACATCTCCAAGACAATGCTCGGCGAAACTCAACTCCATGACCTTCTTGCCTGGATCAAGAGACCCGTTCCGCATGGAGTACGCTGGAAAATCGTTGTCTCCAGTATTCCATTTACCAAGAATTGGCGCTTTGGCTTTGAAGATACTTGGGGGGGTTATCTTCTCGAGCGCCAGAAGATCCTAGAGGCAATGTGGGATGTCGGCGCAGAAGGTGGAGTCGGCATAGTCGTCCTCAGCGGCGACCGACACGAATTCGCTGCGACTGGGTTTCCACCGCCAAAGGATTCGCGATGGCCCAGCAGCGCGGTAGTACACGAATTTAGTACGAGCCCATTAAGCATGTTCTATCTTCCAGTTCGGACTTATGAAGAAGCTGATGACGGCGATGTCTGCATTAAGTACGTGATTTTTCATTTGTAAATGTAGCAGATGCTTAACAATTGGTGTTGTACAGATACATCCCTGACGGTAACTTCAAATTCGGCGCTCTTGAGATCACCGCGCCGCCCTCAAGTGAACAAAGCCACCTCAACTATCGCCTAATCATCGATGGAGGGGAGACATGGAGCTATCAGATTTCGACGCCGCCACTCAAGGCTGGGAGCCATCGGGCTAAAGATGCGGTTTGGGGATAGGGGATACTAATGTTCGAGCGATGTGGTGAAGCATGGCGATTATAACGAACAAATGATTTTTTGGATAATCGGATATCAGACTTATCTAGCATATTTTGGCGTGACGGGTCCTCATAGGACTCAGCACTGGAATTCAAGGACACTTTGGGAGGGCGAATTTTTATATGCTAGATTCGTGCATATTTCCTTACTATCCCTTGTTATCCTGTTCCCATTTCCTGCGACAATTTTCCTCATCCTCCTTAGCCCATACTCGAGGCAAGACGGCAAAGACCAAATATGATGTATGCGTCTTCAGCTCTGGTTCCGTTCGATGCAGTAGCCTACCTTCCTTAAACAAATCCCGCTCTGAAGCGGCTGCTTTTAGGTTCTCAAGTCGCTGCTGTCGTGACAGATACGCGGTATCGGCTTCTGCCTTGACGTTCGACTTGCCCTTGCCCTTCCCCTTCCCCTTATTGTTTTTCTTAGCGACTTCGGCGCCCTCGACGGCCTCTTCGGCGGCTTCTTTTCCATTCCCTTGAACTGATGACGCATCCTCTTTCTGTAACTCATGAAATGCCTTGAATCTCCCTTCAACCTCCCGAAGTCGCTGCACGGCCTCCTGCACGGTCGCTGCACTAGCATTGGCTCCTCGCAGCCCTTCTTCCTGTAGCCCAACCCGCTCGCGCCGCACATCTAGGCGCCGATGTAGTATTTCTACCATGTCGATTTCCACCCAGCCGAGCTGGCGGAGGGTGTTAACGGTGCGCTGGACTTGCTCTATGCAAGGAGAGAAGGCGCAAATGCGGGTTGGGGTTGATGGGTTTAAGGGACTACGAAAGGAGGTCATTTCAACTGTAGTCTGTGCTTGTAGGGGGTTAGGAGTGGAAGGAGAGGAGGTAGAGTCTACGGAGCGGAGAGTTGACGGTGATAACGGTGTGCGCGTAAGGTGTTTGAGAGCTAGCCAAGGGGCTGGGAGATCGAGAAACACGCAGTCCGCTTCAGGTTCGGCCGGAGCACCTGGAGATGCCGGTAGGCAGAAACCATCTTCGTAGACATCGCGGTTGGTGATGCGCACGATGGGGTTTAGGCCGTGCTCTGTGATTTCAGCCTGCAGCTGTTCGGCGCGAGGGGCATGGAATTCAAAGCTGTAGACACTACCATATTTGCGCTTCTTCTTTGATTTGGTCACGGTGCCGTTTTGCGCGGCATTACCCTCATTGTCAGCGTCAGGGTATCCATTAAATACAGCGCGGGCAGCAGCGTGTGTGAACGAGCCACTTCCCGCTCCAGCCTCGATTATACGGTCGCCTGGCCTAGCGCGCAGCCTCTGAAGTATGTAACTGTAATCCGGCGTATAGACCACTTGTGTCCGGTGTGGCAGAGAAAGCGTCCATGCTTCTGGAGTCGGTGGAAGTAAATGCACGAATCCGCTACTTGCAGCAGTTGCGGCCTGGTTTCTCCCTCCTTTGAATTCTTCGCCGTCCTCTTCTATTTCTTTGGGCGTCTCTCCATCCTCTCTTTTCCTTTTTTTTCCTTTGCTACCCCGCGATCCGGTGTCGACGTTTGAGGCGAGGATTTGCGTACCCCAGGGTTGATTGAGCAGGGTACTGTGTGGGAAGGAGCCGAAGCGTGTATTAGTTACCTTGCCCTCAGCATAGTCCGTGTCCGAGTGTGTGGATGATTCAGAGAGGATAGTAGGTATGAGCAAGTCACGTTTTAGGTGGAGGAGAGCAAGGGTGTTGGCGGAGGAGGTGGGGCCTGGGTCGAGGAATGGGGAGGGGGCCATTGAGAATAGAGTAGAGGGCCAATTGCTACTCTTATTAGGTAGCAGAATAGCGGGTAGGAAAAGGGTGCTGAGGATGCTGTAGAAACTCCGTCTCAATAGGAGCTGTGTTGCGATATGCTTCCATCGAAAAATAGCGGGACGGCGGGCAGGGTGGTCCGAAATCTTGGCGCACAGCTCCGCGATTGGGGGGTCCTTGGAAGGCGCATACAGTACAACCTGTCACTGGGTATGGTGTATGCTCAGCCCTTGACTCACCCCCACCATCAGTGTTATATTACCCTCCTTTCCTTCCTCCTCACTGATGGTGTCTTGCCTGCGCACTTACTGGAACACTTCACGCTTTATTTTGTCTTCAGCTCTTCCTTTATCCAAAGTATACGGAACTGCCCGAGCAATGGCTACGACTTCACGACAACAACCGCCGTGGATACCCCCAAAAAGTTCAGCGTCCCTCCCGCCTCTGAAAATATGGAACTCCCTTACTCGAAGCAAAACCGTGCGTTTATACTTTTTTATTCCCTCCAGTGTAATACTTGGCTGTTATTATTATATGCTAATTTACAGAACCGTAGGATTTTGTACCGGCTGATTCTGAAGGAAAAACGGTTACCTGGTATGCCTGCGGTCCGACTGTTTATGATGACTCCCACCTTGGGCATGCAAGAAACTATGTTACAACGGACATTATTCGACGAATCATGAAGGACTACTTCGGCTTTAACCTCAAATTTGTCATGAATGTATGGGGAAATTGCTCTAAATAATCCGGGCTCATAGGGGGAGATAAATAACACTTTGAAAATAGATAACCGATGTCGACGATAAAATTATTTTGCGTGGTAGGCAACAGCATCTTCTTTCCGAGTTTACTAGCAAACACCAAAATCTCGACGATACAGTAATCTCAGCTGCAACAGAAGCATTCAACGCATATGTCCGCAAAAACTTATCTCTCCTTCCTGCCGACCTCAAACCAGAATCATACGATGCAGAAGCAAAAAAGGCATATCAAGCGGTTCTGGATGACAAGTCATTGGCTGGCAATGGGGTTCCTACTGGAGATAAAGAAGCAAAGGTCAAAATGCATCTAAAGACTGCCTCTTCGGCAGCAGCCGCATTGAGTTTGATCCAGAATGACGAGGGTTCAGTGGATGTTGTGGAATTCTACACCCAGACAGAGGATGTTTTGTTACCATACCTCGACTCCCTGTATGGTTCATCTATCGATGCTAGCGACTATAGCATCTTTACTAAACTTACTTCCAAATTTGAGAAACGGTTTTTTGAGGATCTCCGAGCGCTAAATTGCTTAGATCCTGATATTCTCACACGTGTCACTGAGTATGGTCCGCAAATTGTAGAGTTTGTAAAGAAGATAGAGGCAAATGGGTTTGCTTATGTTACATCTGATGGCTCCGTTTACTTCGATATTTCGGCATTTGAGAATCGCGGAAATCATTATGCAAGACTGGAACCGTGGAATCGAAATGACAAAGACTTGCAAGCGGATGGTGAAGGTGCTTTGACCAAAAAGAATACAGAAAAAAGAGGAGACGGCGATTTCGCTCTCTGGAAAGCTTCAAAGCCTGGAGAGCCAAGCTGGCCATCTCCGTGGGGCCCCGGTCGGCCTGGTTGGCATATAGAGTGCTCAGCGATGGCCAGTGATGTGCTTGGAAAGGCGCTCGACATTCACTCTGGAGGTATTGATCTTTGCTTCCCGCATCATGATAATGAGCTTGCACAAAGTGAAGGTAAGAAAAAGAGCACACCGTAAGCGGTGATCCAACGGCTAATTTTGATAGCTTACTGGTCGGGATGCAATGGCAGCCACGAACATCAATGGGTCAACTATTTCCTCCACATGGGGCACCTGAGCATATCAGGGTCAAAGATGTCAAAGTCTTTGAAAAATTTCACTACAATCCGAGAAGCGTTAAGAAGGGGTGACTGGACTTCTCGAAGTTTACGCATCATTTTCCTTTTAGGAGGGTGGAACGATGGTGTCGAGATTACAGAGGAACTCAGAAAACAGGGGACATCGTTTGAAGGCTACGTAAACAACTTCTTCCTCAAGGCCCGAGACCTTGAACGGCACCCTTCCAAGAATTCTTCTACTGCTCAGGACTCGACGCTTCACGAATCCCTGGTGAATGCTCAGGCGAAAGTTCATGCCGCCCTTTGCGACTCCTTTGACACCCCTTCCGTGATGCGCGCAATATCTAGCCTAATTACCGAATATAACTCAACTGACAGAACAGCCCTCTCAGATGAGGTCGTTCTGAGCGTAGCACGTTGGTTAACTAGAATCGTGAGGATATTTGGCCTAGACGGAACTGCAGATCCGAATGACAACACGATAGGATGGTCAGGCATTGACATCCCAGAGGTCTCCAAACCGTTTATTTTCCAAGTCTCAAAAGAACGAGACGAGGTGCGACAACTTGCCATCGCTGGGAGCCTGTCCGACGGCACCCTCACCGCTATTACATCTAAAGATGTAAACATCGTGCAGCAAGACGCGGCCACCGTGCCATATGTACGAGTTCTTTCAAACTTCCAGAAAGAAATTAAGACTCTGGCAGAGGAGAGAGCCCCAGCCAAAGATTTTCTTGCGCTTTGCGACCAACTACGTGATGTACATTTGTGGGACTTAGGTATCTATCTTGAAGATCGCGAGGGCCAGCCGGCAATGGTGCGGCCAGTCGATAGTGAACTTCGTGCTGCTCGGCAGCAAAAAGAAGAACGCGAGCAACAGAAGCGTGAAGCGAAGGAGAAACGTGAGAAAGAAGAAAGTGAGAAGGCAGCGAAGAAGGCCGAGCTGGCAAGAGTAAGTCCTTTGGACATGTTCAGAACGCAGGAATATAGCGGCTGGGATGACGAGGGATTGCCAATTCATGATGCTAAAGGGGAAGAAATTCCCAAAAACAAAATGAAGAAGCTAAGAAAAGAGTGGGAAAAACAGAAGAAGCTGCATGATGAATGGGTGCTTTCAGCCGGGAAATGAGGGTATTGAAGCTTCCCTAGCATTCTTGAAGGAGTTTCGGTGTATGTTTGAAGGCACTGACGGGCATTTGGAAGACAACCGGGGTGGAAAAATTCCCTGGATACGTTTAGACTTTGATATGCTCCTTAGTAGTTATGGTAGTAGGCCTTCATATCCTACTTGGTCTCTAACTCATCCAGAATTCATGCTTATTTTCCTCCACCTAGCTCACTTTCTCGTTCTCAACTTTTTCCTTACTCAGCTTTGATTAGTTCAAGGAACTCACTCCCTGGACGAATAGCCGATCTAACTTAAACTGTCCTGTCACTTCTTTCCAAGTCGAATATCCCCTTACGCGCCTGCTAGACAGGTACAAATTTCCTGGAAGCGGAAAGCCCCTTCCTAAATGTATAATATTGAGAAGGTATGGGAAAGCCTTTTAAATCCAACAATAGGCCCAAGACCTCTAACCAAGTCTACCACTAAGCTCATTTCAGGAATCCTCACCATCAATCCATTTCAGATATTTTTCTCGCAGTATTTGTTTGGCAAGACCACAATACAATTTTGCTTTGACTACCCCGGAAATGCCCATAATCTTGAATCCCGGCCTGAAAACGCCCTAGTATACACCAAAATGTCTCAATCGGCGAGTAATACACTAGAAACTGCGCATTGCAGGGAACGCGGAGATTCTCAGCACGAAGTTCGCTTCTCTTTGGCTTGTCTGCGGTGGGGGGTGTCGGCAGATTAGCGCTGGGGCGATAACCTAGCTAAGCACTAGGACGATGACCTAGATCGCGGATTTACCTTGTCAGATTTACATGCCAAAATTTCTCGCAGGATACTGAACTCTTGCGTTATTCTGTTGCGCGCAGAAGTGCTCCTTCAACCCTACATTCTGCTATAGTTTGCGCCCTCTAACCAAGTCATCATCACCATGAAAGACGTTCATGACGCCAAGACAACTAAAATGATGACGATCTGTGATAACTACGATCTGCGCCGGTACCTTAAATTCCTGCAAGTCCACCACATAAATTTTTGGGTAGTATTAGAGCATGAAGATGTTTTCTCCCATGGGTACATGACTACAAGCCTGCACCCCTACGGATTGCGTTATCGTGGCTTATCGAAGGTGAACTTCACTTTGAGTGAGGACTCCAACGTACCCAATCCTGGACCACGTGGATGGGTTGGTTTCTTCGAATTCCGGATATCAATTTCAAACATCTTGGGGGCCATCCTCCAGTTCTATCCCGCAGCTCGCGTTACGAATGTGCATCTATTGCCTGTGCCGGGGAATCCTCCAGGCCAGATTCCACCGAACGGCAGTATAGACGAGATAATTCGAGCTCTAGCGAGTGCGAACTATGAGCTCAATGTCGACCTCAAGATAAGAACTAGACAGTTTATGATAGAGCATGAAGTTGAGGAACAAGACCTTGAAATAGGTATTTAGGCTGCGTATGATGATTGGATTGATGACGATCTTTACAAGGTAAAGCAGCGGGGTGCTGGGCTCGGTTGGATGATGATTCTGCAAGATTGAATGCTGGCTGTAGTGCCGTTGATGCACACACTCATTGTATCTTTTGGAACAATTTTGGAGTACCTCGAAAGATGACATGAGCTCTGTAGTTATGCTTATATACCCAGGCATGGCCTCTTTTAAAGGCTTCTGTCTAATCATTGTTGCGTGGCGTAAACTCAAAGGGTTGGAAACGAATACTATTTGATGCTTGTTTCAGCAATTAAATCAGAGTCATGGTCCTTTGGCGTTTAGCATTTCTTGGCACCCCGACGCGCCCGCACGTGTATGGACCCCTCCATGCCTCGCAAGTCTCAACTGCAGCTCCATATCTCCCCGATTATCATAACACCACCACAACCCTCAACCAACAGACAATCCACCATCATGGCATCGGATAATAACGACAACAGAAATTCTAGCAAGCCCCCCAAACCCGAAGAAAACCCATTTATATCCTTCCGCCGCTTCGCCGATGAGCAGGTCTCGTCGCTGCTGCACACTGTGTTGGGCTTGCCTTCGACTATCGCTGCTGGTAATTCCGAAAGACATCAGTGTCCTTACAGCAACCGGAATCGGCAAGTCAATACGATGCGTAGAGAAGACACACAAGCAGAACGAAAAGAGCGAGATGAGGAGGACAAAATCGACAGAATGCTGAGGGAGTTAGATGAAGCATCCGAGCGGGGGTGGCGCGAACTACAAAAAGCTTTGGAGGATGCTGAGAAGGCGGACAAGGAGAATAGAGAAAAGGATCCGGCCCAACCGAAGGTGTGGACGTGGCATTGGAATTGGTCGTACCCGCCACAGAAGAACGAGACCGAAAGTTACGATAGGAGAAGTCTAGAGAGACGGTGTGGAGATTGGGAACTAAGCTCCAAAAATAGCCGAGAAGAGTCGGGAAAGGGACAGGACAAGGAGGAGGCGCAAGGCGGGGAACCCAGAAATCCGAAGGTGAAGACATGGCATTGGAGCTGGGGGTATCCTTCTCGTTCATCGGGTACTACCGGCCATGAAAGCAGCCACAACGATGATGAAGTCGAAGATGCGGAGTGGGTGCGTCCATGGCATCGCCGATATTCCTGTAGTCATCATTGGCGCAATGATCCGACCCTTCAACCAGACCAGCATTTTGAGAACGCAGACAGAATGTTCGACGAGACGTTCGGCATTTTTAACCATACGCATCGTCCTTCAATGATGAGCCCGGGCTTCCTAGGAGCAATGCATTATCTTCAATACAATCCCTATTCACCGCTTAGACTAGAAGAAGACTCGCAGCTTAGCAAAACCCGCGTTCCGTGGCGGGACGCTTTCGAGGATCTAGTACGGGCAGAAAGGGGCCAACCTCTTCTCTCACGTGAAGAACTAGGAAAGAGTAGTCAAACACATCAGATGGACTGGATGCGAGGTTTATGGGAACGTGGTTCGTTCCGCAGACCACAGTTCCAGGATTGGAATGCCTGTAACACAAGACCCACCCGCGAGGATGAAGCTCGTCGTGCATTCCCTGACTTCGAACCCAACGAAGAGCTCCAGGAATTTGATGAGCATGAAGCTTATGAATATAGCCACGATCATGAAGAGCATCCCGACGATCCTTACGATCGTTCTAATCCATGCCCCGAAGCGCACACAGAGGCAGAGACAAATGGCCCGGAAACCGAACTGGACGCCTATGAGCGACTTATTGGCCCAACTGAATTCACGCCTCACTCTACGGCCTCTGCAGCTGCAGCTGTAACTTCGACAAATCAGAGCCAGAATGCCGATTCTCGGCCTTCGATACTTTCCACTCTAACGACCACCGAGCGTACAATCCAACCTGATGGTACTATCACCACGAAAGTGGTGTTAAAGAAGCGATTTGCCGATGGCAGGGAAGAGAGTTCCGAGACGGTGCACACGCAGCGAGGACAGGGGCAGTCAGGACAAGATGCTGACACGGCATGGCGAGAGATGCGAAATGCGCAATTCCCAATCCATGAAAAGAAACCAGAAAAAGAAAGTAAGACTGGAGGCTGGTTCTGGTCAGGGAAATAGTGATAAGATCGAAAGGAGTTTATGGAATCTACTTATCTTAGTATTTAAGCGGCATGGGTGGTTGGATATGTTAGGCGTAGGGTTGGGCTGCTGAATATCACCTCTCACTGGACGGGAGTAATAATGGATGGCATGGGTGTTTCATAGGCATGCTTTGTAGGACGGCTGGCGGTTTGAGCTCCTCTCAAGAACAGACAGGTCTCCTCTCCTTATAATGAGCCCTTAGAAATCATCTCTATTCGTTGATGTATCTAAATCTATAAAGAATAAATAGGAACGCTTGTAGTCAGACTAACAGATCAAGATCCAGCTGACTCTGCAAATCCAATCCTTTCCAAGTCTTTCGCATCTGCATTTGAATCGGGCGTCGGAGCCTCCGAAAGTCCTTCCTTATGGTCATTCAGCATCCGATATGCCGGTGGGTTCTTTTTAGACTCGCTAGGGCCTTCGGATTTGAATTGATAGCCGCGGACTCTGCATTGGCTTATATTAGTGCTCAGTTCTTTTTGGATCAAGGGACTAAGGTTCGGAGAATTGTTTTGCAGTCATTTACGAAGTGCTGAGGATCTCACCTAGGGCCCTGGCCCGTTTTCTCTGGTAATTCAGGCTCATAAAACGCCTCAAAAGCTTTCTTATCCTCTTCAAATGTGCCACCAGCAATACTTTCCCGTACACCAGCAAAGAATGCGCCTGCTACGGTGTGGTTATGAAGCTGTATTAAGACCCATCCAAGCATCTCCTTCGAGGCAAGCAGATGCTGGACGTACGCACGATGATGCTTAGCGCAAGCATAGCAAGTACAGCCAGTGCTGAAGGGTGTAATAGATGTAGCATGGGAGGGCTGCCACATGTCTATCCCTAAGGATTTTTTGTCAGTGAGAACCCCCGCAGTGGCCTCCGTGATGACGGAAGCGCTTCGTGGAGGGGGGAAGGAGAAGTCGAGAGCGATTCCAGCATCAGTTGCATCGGTAATGAACGGAACGGTGAAGATATCCATGCCCAGCGATATTTGATATAGCAGCTTTTGCGGACTGGAAGGAAGGTCGAACGACAGGCGCGGGAGAAGCTGGAGCTCATCTGGAAGCTCGGCCAGCATGTGCGAGTCGTAGATCACCAACCCTGAGATATCTTCCAACATGTCGTCTACAAGGTGGTCTAGATACCATGACTGCAGCTCTCGGCTTACAGGGAGAACTGGCGCGAAAATCTCATAGCTTGCTTTCGGATTCTTCACGGTCTTATCAAGCCCCCGTCTACCGCTTATAATATTCTTTGTCCATTTCTCAGTTCGATCACTCATCTTGTCAATTCTCTTGAGCCCAGGTTGCTGCTGGCCAGACGGTATATCGCCTAACCCTACCACAATATCTGGCCGTAGTCTCTGTGCTGCCGCCACATAGTCACTGGAGGTGATCTGACGGAACCCTACAGACGTCAGGATGCTAAGGGCAGTATTGGTATTCGCAGCAGGACATGGCACAGGAGGAATCCGCCGCGGGCCTAAGACCAGCAGAGTCTCTTTCGACAACGCTATGAAACTCCGCAGCGCCGACTCAGTAGCAGGGCACTCGAGGGTGTAGACCGGAGGCGTTTGTTGAGGGAGTTTCTCTATGACTCGCGCGACTCAGCTTTGATCTGATGGTAGTGGCATCCGGAGCACTCACAGTCCTCGAGAGCCACGTAGACTCCATGGATGTGGGTGTGCTTGCGGAAATTGTCCTGAGATATGTGAGGCACGGCGCCGCGGGATGTGTTGCCGATATAGTGTGGTGTCGAGATGGTTGAGCGCCCAGGGATTGTTAGTCTACCCAGTCGAGGAGCAAGTGAGGTGGATGTCTTGAGAAGTGTGAAGGTGAGCATTTCTTGAGGGAGGTCCAAGAGCTGTGGGACAGCGGATTCCGCCATTGCTCTATAAGTAAGAGCTGGAGTTCATAAAAATATAGAAAGAGAAATGAAGAGACAAGTTCCACAGAGGGATGCGATTTTATTAGATCCTATGGAGATAAATGCATTACCTAAAAAGGGTGTGTCCTAATTTAATTCAAGCACTTTATCAGACTTGAAGTTGTCAAGGCACAGAAATCGCTAGGCACGTGACCGCTCCCAGAGTTCCCCTCCTTATGTAACGCCACAGGAGGCTTAGCATCGCTCTTTGCGCAGCAGTCTTAACCTTCTCCAGGCTCCCTCCAGGTCCACAATTTGATACGCCATTATAATCCCCATGACGGCTCTCCATGTTTCTTCAAAGATATTCGCCTTCCACCCTTGGCCAGAATCATGTTTTCTTCCACGAAAGCTGGCTTCTTTAGGGAACCAACTCAGTTTGAGCAATTTCAATGGTCTCCACTGAAATACGTTACTCGTGCGCTCTATCATATTCTCTCAACTCTTAGGACACCCCCTAAACCTGTGGATGATGCAATTCGCATTGTCTGCATTTCCGATACGCACAATAGCACTCCACCCATACCCGACGGTGACGTTCTTATCCATGCTGGGGACCTTACGGAAAATGGCACTCTATCAGAACTCCAGGCACAGATAGATTGGCTCTCATCCCTCCCGCATACCCACAAAGTTGCCATTGCAGGAAACCATGATACATATCTGGACCCGCTGTCTCGCCCCACCCTCGCTGTGGAGGATCGCACAGGCTCTCTTGACTGGAAAGGGATAAACTACCTCCAGTCCACCTCATTGACGCTTACGTTTCCTTCCCATGGAAATCGCGCCCTGAATGTTTACGGTGCTCCTCACGTACCCTTATGTGGTGGAAGCTCATTTGCCTTTCAATATCCCCGTCATCTAGACCACTGGACTGAGACTATCCCTTCGGATACTAACATTCTAGTCACCCACTCACCACCAAGAAATTATCGGGACAATCCTCATGCTCTCCCATCAGGGGTTGGTTGTGCGGGCTTGTTACGTGCACTATGGCGCGTAAAGCCCCGTCTACATGTCTTTGGGCATGTACATGCTGGTGCTGGGAGGAATTATGTAGGGTGGGATGCTGGGCAAGTTGCATATGACCGCGTGGCGATGAAGAAGCATGGAGGTTTTCGAGAGGTTTTATCTCTGGAAGCATGGAGGGACTTGGTATGTGTAGCTATTTTTGGATTAAAAGGCATCCTGACGACTGGAGCTTGGGCGGGAGAACGGAAGGTTACAGTGCTCGTCAACGCAGCCACATACTACGATGGGACTAATCTAGACCATTCGGAGAAGGAGGTTCAGGTTGTTTTGTTGTAATATTTTAGTATATAAGAACCATCAAAATTTCAAAATTCACTGCTCCCAAGACTCATCTACATAGCTGCTATAATCGACCTGGGCCTGGCTCATCCATATGAAAATACCTCGCTTTTGTATGCTTTGGTTACGCAGTAAACAGAAATAGCTTTAAAGAGCTTTAAATACATTAAGCTAACGCATAGATATGTAAGCTAGCATGTTCTTGGTAGTTTCTATCAGGCGCGTACCGACCCAAGGGTTAACTGCTCTGTTGACTTTCTCTGGCGTCATCAGAGATCTCGAAACAGTTAACTAAAACTACCCTGTTAGAGAATCAGGGAAGCTAGGCGTGATGAAATGGATTTGCAAAGTCTTTTGTTTGATGACTGTAGAATCTCGTACTTCCAGAGGACGAAGCAAGGATTGGGAAACAATCCAATAGTATATTGTAGAGTGCAAACCTTCCGCAAACCTTGTTCGGAACATCGAACAAAAAGCGTTCTCCCCAACACCATAGTTCTCAATCCATCTTTCTGGCGAAGAAAATGAGCTGCTCAAGGATACCAACAGCTCGGGCTTGTCCATAGGTCTAGTCCAAATTTTCACCTGGCCTGGAAGTACAGAGTAGATTATCGCCGGGTTCTCTGGCAAATGGATCCGCAAGCGTATTAGCTGCCGGTCTGTGCGAAATCGAATGCCCATGACCAATCTTCTAGTAATTCTGGTGGGAATGAAAACATAGGAGAGGTAACTTCGTGATGGAGCAAACTGTTTTCTGCGATTTCTTGGGCGCCATTACCCACCCCACCCGCTTGGTGGACCCCTAAATTTGAAGTCTGGTTTGTAACCATAACTTGCCTCTGCGTCTGCATGTACTCATCTATACGAGCTACAAGTGTCTGCAGACGTACGCTAGCGCCTGCAGTGCAGAATAAGCCAACCTCAAGATCTGCGAGGAGCTGGGCCATAGAAAGCCTAAATAGATAATATTAGATTGTTATAGTTGAGACGAATCAGATCAACAATAGAGAAAACATGCACCACCTACAATACAGTGCGTACTTGTTGATATGACGATTCATGGAGAGGCTTTTCAAACACTGATCCAAGAATGGAACCAATTCCTGCTAGGTGATGAAGCTGGTATGGATGCGTTAGTCCCAGGCACCCGAGAAAGGAAGGACCATCGCTGGGACATACTAATGGCGAACTGATTGCTCGAAGGTAGATAGCTGGTACATCTGAAAAAGCATGAAGTAGCTCGCTCGCTATTCTGCAATTTTGCTCGACTGTTACATCCTCTGCTGCAAAGAGGACCATACGCACAAGCTATTGAATAAGTGACTTGATCAAGTAGTGGTACTGTGTGTTTCCTACCTGGATTGTGGCAGCTATGTTAGCTGTTTGAAAATTGAACCGATGCTCTACAGTGTCTGAAACTACTGAAGGCGTTTCTTTAAATCGTGGAGGTAGCCTTTGATACATTTGTAATATAACATCTAATACGGATGACTCAGATGGTGATGTGTCTTTAAAAATATTTTCAAATGATGAGCTTGGTCGGTTTTGAGGTCGTCGACGGCGAAAGTGATCAAGTGCATGTTCTAAAATACGATAAAGGTCGGTCGTAAAATTCCATCCGGATAACCAGCATAGCACGTTATTACCGGAAGATGACGACGACGGGGACTGAAAATTCATTATAGGAGATAGGGCTGGTAAATGTTGATAACCCCCATCACTTATCATCTCGTCATCAAGCGCGGTGGGATAGGCCACGTTTGATTGCGCTTCTCGGGAGCGGATAATCCCACCCCAAACAATTGCTGTGCTATGACATCTTGTTAGAAGGTGAACAACTTGGTGGATTTGGTAATTTCTCAACTAGACATCCAGAGTATATATCGACCAAAACTAATTATTCGGTAAGCAAAGTGCATGGCAAAAACTTGGCGATAGGAAGGAAAGGAATACCAGGCGTCGTCGTTCCTCAACCTCCACTATGCCAGCATCTTTAGGCCAATTCGACTCATCGTGCAGACCATTGATCTCTAGGAGTGTGTGGTAAAGACCAAGAAAGTGATGCATTGATCGTGATTGCCCGTATTGAATGGAAGTGATAGAGAGCAGGGCACATGCACGCATGTAGTTCAAATCTCCGGCCGACTCTAAGTCTTTGGGCATGGCGTCTTGTGCAGCGGAGAAAAAGAATTCCGAAGGAGGGTTTCTTAATAATGATAAATCCCAACGACCCGAAAATAGGGCACCATCTCTGGCTCTGCTCGAAGAGAGCGCACAGATGGCCATGACTGCTGTAAATAGAGGTCGATCAGTCTGGAACTCGCCCCGTGAAGTGCGTCGGAGTAGACTCGGTTGATGGAAAAAAGGGAAACTAGAATAGTAAGTGGTACTGTACCAGCTTAGAGCATGAATTATGAAATTGTGGTGTGCACTGTTAAAGAATATGAACATACGAAGCGCCGTGTATCTATTTGCAGCCACTCTATCTGAGTGTTTGGCGCACCTAGGGACTAAAAATACTAGGGAATATGTATAATCAACTTGAATACTGAACAACATTTACGAAAATACTATTACGGCGTTGGAATTGAACATATGCCTCACCAGCGTACGGGATAGCACTTATTATGTCACGTGATGCTTAAAGGTGCTATCATGGAAGAGACGCTGTATCTCATGATACTTACATAGGATAGACAACCTCGAAGTAGATTTCGACAAGATCCATAATAAGTGCTTGGGTACCTACAACCGGGGCTTTCCATGAGGAACCTGAGATAGGCCTATAAATATGTGAAGAAGATCCAGTTACGGCATTGGATGGATTATGGCTCTGTACTCGTTGAGGCAGACTCCCTTGGATAGCAGGATTGAGATTATCTGGAATGCTCGGTGGAGATCTACGCCTGATGTCAGGATTGCTGGGCCGAATCTATTACGGGTTACGCCGTATTCTGTATGCGAGGATTTTGTAAGATCTCATGATGAGTAAAACACTAACCACCTAGGCTCTACTCTATGTATGCCCGTTGTGTGTGCCGCATAGACAGATTTTCTTCTATGTGAGTTTCTGGAGATTAGTTTCTTACCTCGTAGCACTCCGTTCAGCCTGGTTCAGATTTATTCTGCTGTATTGGGCCGTTGGCTTTGCCCCCCTTCTCTTAGCTGGCCGATCGTAAGTGCAATTTTGCCCGTAGTCTACACAGTTTTGACATTTTGTAGTATCTTCGGCGCTCGCTCGGCAGCGGATGCTACGGCGGTTACAAAAGTCGCAAGCTCTTGAGATTCGACGCGATTTTCGGGGGTTTGGTGGCGGTTCATCAGATGGAGTAGTATTATTATGCTCACAACCAGAAGTATATCCTGTAGATGTCATGTATGTAACTGATATGTGACGTTTCGTTGAAAGGAAATTGAAGAAGCGTGGGAAAGATGGGCGAGGTTTGTCGTCAATTTTTATCACGTGCGGCATTTCGTGGGCTCTGAGATGCCCAGCGCTGAGGGATTTGCTGGAAACTCCGGTTTGAACGGCTCGGTGATATTTAGATAGGCGTTATATAAAAATACATTCTCAACTGTTCAATTTCGCATAGGCACTTTAGGGAGCTCTTGCAGGCGAGGGGTGGTGTTTTTTTTGGCAGCAGTACTTGGACAAAAACGAATGACATTCAGCCGCCTTAACAAATTACGTGAACTACTTGGGTGTGCTTAGCTTCTTGCTAACGCCGAATTGAGCTTTTGAAAGACTAAGGATCCGCGGTTTTACCGTCCTTCCCTACAATGGATTTTTCAACTAATACGAGAAGGCTGTATACGCACATAAGTAAGCACTAAGAAGACGTCCATCAAAATTTGCGTGTAAGAACTCGCGCTCTGCATAACAAATTCGTATGAGAAAGTCAAGTCTATCCATAAATATCTTGACCTGTGTCGAGCCTTTGGCCTTCAACTAGCTATGTTTGGAATTTCACGAACTAATTTTTGGGTCTTGGGCGCTGTCCCCCGTCTTCGTTTACCTATTTCTACAAATTTGGGGCCCTGGAGCCCTGCCACAGTCTCTTCAACTTCCAACATGGCTATGGGTACAGAATGGATCCATTCTCTTACAAGCCAACACCCCAATCATCATGGCGTGCATGTCTGCATTTGGGCATCTCGAGAAAGTAAGCGTTATTGCTTCAAATCTAGTCAAGCGAGGTCATCTAGTGACATTCATAACCGGGCTTGAGTTCAAAGATGCAATTGAATCTATCGGAGCGAAATTTGTACCATTGGATGGAAGCGAACGAATGATGTCCGAGGAAGACATGGCTACATTCATGTCTATGCCAGCCGGGCTTGATACGGAAGCCTTTGCAATAAAGAACGTCTTTCTTAAGGCCATCCCAGATCATCACCGTACTATGCAGAGAGTGTTCCGAGGGTTCAGAGAAAAGTATGGAACCGAGCAACCATTGATATTTCTATATGATTCTTCTTTTCTAGGAGTGGCCCCAGTTCTTCTGGGTGCTCCTGGAATTAGGCCAGATCATGCTATTGGCATCGGCTTGTCGCCCTTCACTTTCGCCAGCGACGACACGATGCCTTTTCGATCCGGCTTTCAACCCGATGTTAGCTCCAAATCTCGTGAAATCCACCAACGTGCACTAAATGACCAAAAGGAAGAACCTTTTTTCAAGGACATCCACACCGTGTTCCTGGAAGTCCTAAAGTCTATGGGTGTGCAACCCCCGGTCCCATCTATGTGGGACGCCTTCGGCCTTCTTCCGGACCGACTTCTCCAACTCGGCATCCCTGAGTTTGAATATCCTCGAAGTGACCTTCGACCGAACGTAAAATTTATTGGTGCTCTTCCTTCTGTAGGCCTGAGTGAGCCTGCTTTACCTCCATGGTGGGATGACGTCTTGGCCGCAAAGAAGAACAACAAGGTCGTTGTTGCCGTTTCATCTGGGAGTGTCGACAACAACCCTGAAGACCTGATAATACCAACTTTGAAGGCTCTTAAAGATCGCGAAGATATTCTTGTAATCGCAACCTTGGTTGCATCGGAGAATCTGGGCTCGGATTTGGATATTCCATCTAATGCGCGTATAGCTAAATTTGTTCCTTTTGATATCCTCCTTCCTCATGTAAGTAAATAATTCCTATTCACTTCGTTAAATCTAGAACCCTCTGACATCGTAGTCTCATAGGTTTCGATACTCGTGTCTAATGGAGGCTACGGAACTGTGCAACAAGCATTGAGAATCGGTGTGCCTATGGTGCTTGCTGGGGTTGGCCAAGACAAGGCGCAGACGAGCGCGATAGCGGACTGGGCTGGTGTCGCCATTAATCTCGCTGCGCGCCGGCCGGCCGAAGCCGGCATAAAAAGAGCAGTAGTTGAAATAATCAAAAATCCTAAATACAGGGAGAAAGCCGCGGAGTTTGCTCTAAAATACCGGGAATATGACGCGCTGGAAGCCGTTTATACAACCTTACAGGAAATCTTGAGTGAATAGCAGTGTAAGGCGAAGGATAGTATTTAGCTAGTGTTTCTGAGAAGATTTCCTTGAAAATCCTATATGGTGTTAAAAATGTTACATTTGTATTTAATACGCCGGCCATGAGCTGGTTTTCACAGCTTGTTGACAGAAGTTCTCCGAATGAGGTAGCATTCATAGTATACGCAAAAATGGTCGTTTATGAATATAACGGAATGACAGTGATAAGTATTGTGAAGGTGGGGCTATGGCATGCCAGCACGAAAATCAGACTTCTCATTTAAGCCCCAGGCTGTCGATGAGGAGTCATGGACAGTTGCTCTTCTCATATCCCGTGCATACCTCCCTTCAAAGGAGCCCTTACAAACCTTATGCATTACGCACGTATTGTCCTGCGCAAGTCAGTAAAAGGGCAACAAGCCTCTTCAAAGCATAGAAAAGACGTCTTGATAGGCAAGAGATCGTAAAAACATGCTAGCATATATTATCCTAGACGTGGTGGCATTCTCGAAATAACTTGAACGTACCCAAATAATAATATCACCATTATTTTCCCAGTTAATTTCGAATGTATATTCTGGTTTTGAAGCATGCCCCAGCAAATATCTTATCATCTTCTTACTCTCCCTAGGATCCAGTCCCTCAATATGATGTGCGTGATGAGCAATATAGAGGTTCGTCCTTCCACTCGCTTCGTGGATCTGCACAAGATTATGCCGTCCCATGAAGTGTTTCTCCGGATCCATGCTCTTCAAGAACTCGCAGTCTGGGGCCGCTAGTCGCCGGCTATGCCACAAGGAATGACAGACCACATAATCCTTTATCTTCTCCTTAGTCTCCGCATCGAGATCATCATATGCTGTCCTGGTATCCGCAAATGCCGTTGCCCCGCCTGTACCCTTCGGTGGTAATTCATGCGCCCGTAGGACCGAGTATCCTGCCCGCCGCGGATTGAAAGACGAATCGCAGTGGAAGAGCCCGTTGCCCAGGCCAAGTTGCCAACGTAGGCTGTCGGTAGAGACAACATTTCCGTCATCATCTAGATTGCTAACATCAAAGAGCTCCGTATAGGGCGCGAGACGGTGCTTGCGACCTGCTTTTAGGTATGGGATAGAATCATCTAGCTCCCCTAATTGTCTAGCAAATGCGACATGGCGGGCATCGTCGAGTTGCGCACGGCGGAAGACAAGGACGCCATATTTCGCGAGTGCGGAGCGGATCTTTGAAATTGTGGCAGGAGGGATGGGAGAACCAAAGTCTACACCATTACATTCGGCGCCAAAGGTGGGATGGAGCGGACTGAAGGTCAAGGTTTGTGGAGTCTCCATGAGCACACTTAGTAGGCTGTAACTTATGGCTGGTTGCGAGGTACCGGCTATCGTGTCAGCTATGGAGTAAAGGAAAGGCGTTTTTAAGCTCGCTGAGCAGCCTTTGTAACATGTTCGACATAGCTAGATCTAATTAATAATCATATGTAAATGAGCGGAGAGATAACGGCATCTTGGGAGGGGTGGAGGAGAGGGGTTGAGGGCAGACGAGGTTCATGCAGGGCACGATCCGTTCGGTTCGGCTGGTGTTTGCAGGTAGGTACCTAGGTTAACGAAAGTGAGACCACATAAGCCGCGGTGTGCTTAAGGATGCAGTACCACGACCATAAGTCGTAAGAAATTCACACAGCTTACAGCGCAACATTGTAAAAAATTGGGATATCTCAACTTGTTCAAAAAATTTTATGAAGCACTTTGTTAACACTCTGGACTTTCACTGCTGTGCGCTTATTAAGCGTTTGTACTATTACATTTCCATTATTTGATTTTACCTAGGTACTCCTAGATCACTTCACAACTCAACACGCGGAATTTATTATAAGGCTTCCCAGAATACTCCTTTGAGGCACCGCTTAGGTCCTTCATAAACTCTACTAAAGAGTCTGAAGCCATTCATGGTCGAAAATCTGGTCCGCAGGGATAAAACAACCTACGCCTCGATGTGTCTCAGATAACCACGTTGTGATGTCCCTGGGAACCTCGCTACTACTGCGCTGGCGCCATAGAATCTTCCAGCTAGGACCAAGATTACTCCGAAAGCTTATAGGAAAGTGAGAAGTGATAGCAGGGTTCTGTGGCAGAGATGATCTGGGTGGCCATTGGGCTATGCTGTTGCCTGCTTAGGGTCATATCTTCCCCGCTGCTTTCGTTGGAAGCAGTGCTCATTCCCTCAAGCCTTGCAAGAGCCTCCCCTTCAACTGCCGACCCAACTCAGATTTTCTTATAATATTGCCTGGATATGTCTGTATCTTTTCCACTTCTTTCTCTTGCTGATGAGCTTGTACTAGCCATTATCCAAGAATGTACCGACGATCTGGAATCTCTTCGTTGCCTTGCTCGAACATGCCATCACCTTCAACTGTTAACGGAGCCGTTTCTCTATCGATCAATTTTTCTCCGAACCGGGAAGCAAGCCCTTCAATTAGCCCAATCCATTGGAACACACCCGGAACGTGTCTTCGCGATTCAATGTGTGGACATGAGATGCTCTCACAGACGCGGAGACGGGATCAAAACTTTGATCCCTCTTCTCAAAGATTTTAAAAATCTTCGGGAGTGGACCATCGAATCGCCCTTCTGTAATTATGGTTATTGGCGAGAGACCGCAGCAGCTACGTGGGTTGAAGATGATATGGAAGAGTTCTACACGATTTTGAAACTTGCTTCGCCATTGAATACCATAACTGCACAGCCAAAGGTGCTTCCTCTACTTAAATCTTGTGAGTAATAATTTCCTGGACTGGTGTAGATTTGCGCAAGACACCCGAAGCGCGTCTTATTGTCCAATATCCAGCAACTAGCGCATTTTCCCTACATTCCAAAGGACCTGTTGTAGACCAAGCTAATATATATCACAAAGTTACTCTCCACTCTCACGGCATCAGTGACAGATATTACAATCTTGGAAGGCTTGGCGTGCTGTTTCTCCACCCGTCCCTTCGCAACATACATTTATCGTGTGCTGAGATTGGAGACGGCCTTGATTTTCTTAGGGCTTACCCTGCGTCAACTCCATTAACCAGCCTTGTTTTGGACGAATGTGATATCAGCACTGCAGGCTTATCTCATATTCTTTCAGTCCCGCGGGGTCTCAAACAGCTCACTATTAGTGAGAGTGCTCATCATTCCGACCATGACAATAAGTTTCAGCAAATCGGCGAGCAGCCAATAGAAATTTTTGCGGCGCTGGAACCCCAAAAGCATTCTCTACAGTTCCTCAAACACACTTGCCGTGCCAGTATTGAAGGCGTTGATGAAGGCAGCAGCCGGCCTATCTGCTTTGCAGACACTGCTGGACTGTTTAATTTTGAAGCCCTCACAAATATTGAAGTATCGATCAACTCTGTTTTTAAAAGAGCTCTAGAAGCACATTTGGGCCCGCGGGATCTTAAGTCTATTCGCCTGGTGGATGTATCTGGCAGCATTTTGGACAACCCTGAAACTGCTATTGATACGCACGCTTTAATGCGGTATAGGCACCTTCAAGACTTCGATCTAATTCATTCAACTAGAGAAGAGGAACTCCTTGTTGCTGAGATGTGGGGCCATGGGCGTCTTGAGAAAGTGCATAAGTTCACAAGGCTCCTTCAAGCTTGCAATATTAACCTGCAGGTCTATATCGAGATGCATGGGACTCTTTTCCCACCATATTTATATGGTGAGACGGTGCCAAAGCCTTCTCTAGCCTTCCCCTCCGACTGGTGCAACCCGAGGAGCAACATTGAGGACGGTGGCGGGAATGACGGGAAGATTTCGAAAGGGGATGTGGATAATCTGATGGAGAGGACGCAGCAGATTATTGAGGAATACAATGGTAGAGTAGAGGCCGACAGAAGTAGCTTTTCTCTCACTTTTTCCTAAGCAATGATATATTTGTGGCACACAGCTGTGCGTGGGAATTGAGAGATAATTATCGAGATTGGTTTTTCTTTCTTCGTTTCGAGCTATGTTCTATTTCCGGGCCTTTATAACTAGTATATAGCATGGCTCTTTTGGGATAAGCTTTCGAAGGTTTCGTAATATATCAATAGTAGCGACTAATATTCACTTCAAGAGTCAATGGTGGTTAAAATTAAGCGGATTGAGTTTGGAGACTATATCTGGTCTTATGGGACCTTAAGACCCTAGAAGGCCTCTTAAAAGCTTGCCCAAAGCTTATCCAAAGCATACAGTCTGTGTGCGGCAGTTAAGGAGGCTCGTCTTGTATAGGAATAGGTCGGTGGATTTTCCGTTGCCTCAAAGAAGCTGAGCGTAGAGAAAGAAATACCAGGATGTAGGGTTGCTCTTAATTACTACGAGTAATGAACTTATCAGTTCTCGGAATACCGTAAGTGTTATTGGCTCAAATGCGGAGTCCGGTCTCGGCATCCCCACAACACGGCTATGACGGCTTTGTCACCTCACCAATGCTCCAGAGGCCTCAACTTTATGCATAGAAAACGCCCAAGTGCCGACATGCTAGCATCTAAGTCACCGCAAATGTTTGTGACTAGTTCCTTCGGTGTAGTAGACCCCGCTATCGGGCTTCAAATTACAATTGAATCAATCCCCCGACATTTTTTCTTGCCGTCTTTTCTTCTCTTCTTATCTAATGGCCAAGTCCTTTTTGCGCCATGTCTCTACGATCACACACTCTGGGAACCGACGAGAAGCAAGAAGGGGAGGCAGGGAAGCGTAGCTCGGTAACAGAACACCATGCAACCAAGGAACATCAACGACAAGACTTAGGCTTCTACGAGGACGAGGAAATACAGGTCACCAGAGTATACAGTCGATCAAATGAAGCCAAACACAACAGTGGTGGGGTTTTGACTAAGATAATCACCGGAAGGTCGAATGCCTCCCTCAAGGACCCAGGCCCACCCCCAGATGGAGGGTTGAAAGCCTGGACGCAAGCTTTTATGGGCCACCTAGTTCTTGTGAATACCTGGGGAGTGATAACTTCTTTTGGGGTCTTCCAAACGTACTACACCTCTCAGCTTGGGTTTGCTCCTTCAGCAGTCTCATGGATTGGGTCAATTCAAATTCTCGGCCACTTTTTTGTGGGCACTTTCTCTGGCCGAGCGCTTGACGCAGGATACTTCCACTGGGTTTTTATAGCGGGCATGCTTGTCGAGTGTCTAGGAGTTTTCATGACCTCTCTCTGCACTAGCTATTGGCAATTATTCCTAGCACAAGGGCTCTGCATAGGCCTTGGATGTGGACTACAGTTCTGTCCAACAATGTCGCTTGTCACCACCTACTTTTCTAAAAGGCGCAACTTGGCAGTCGCAATTGTGGCATCCGGCTCTGCTTCCGGCGGACTTATTTACCCTACCGTTGTACGACAGCTACTTCCTAGGCTTGGCTTTGGCTGGACGGTGCGAATTATGGGATTTATCATGCTGGCTATCGGTGCGTTGACGGCATCATTGCTTAAACCCCGACTACCACCACGGAGAAGTGGGCCTCTCATTGAAATTTCGGCGTTCAAAGAGACTACTTACTCGCTATATTGCGTGGGCACCTTTTTGTCTATTTGGGGTCAGTTTTTTGCGTTTTATTATGTAAGTTTCAGGTCTTTTTCCTCGCTTGAATAACTTCTAGATGTGTTGAGTGCGAAATTTATTGCGTTAAGAAAAGAACCATTTCTATATCTGTGATGTTCTTTTTCTTTTTTTGACACGTGTGGTTATCTCTTGGTCTCCCTCACCTCAAATTATCTTATAACTTACCGATTCTAATATTAACTGATACGCTCTAGGTTGGTGTCTTCGGTATCGATGTCATTGGCGTGTCCTATCCTATCTCTGTGAACCTTCTTCTCATCATGAACGGCCTTGGTCTTATTGGTCGTTTAATTCCAAACTACCTTGCTGACCTTAAATTTGGTCCACTGAACACCATCCTCCCTTTCTCTTTCATTTCTGCCATCATTCTCTTTGCCTGGTCTAGTGTTTCCTCTACAGGTCGTCTCTACGCCTTCGCGGCAACCTATGGCTTCTTCACTGCCGGATTTCAAGGTCTATTCCCGGCAACTCTAAGTAGCTTGACGACAGATTTGAGCAAAGCGGGGGTTAGGATGGGCATGGGATTTAGCATAGCAGGCATAGCTGCATTGACTGGCCCGCCTCTAGCGGGAGCATTGATTCAAGCGCACGGCGGGAACTATCTGTATGCCCAGATGTGGGGTGGGACAGTCATGATTGTTGGGGGTCTGACGCTGATTGCAACGAGAATCTCGAAGACGGGATGGGTTCTGAGGATGCGGGTTTAGGGAGTAAAGAGCCAACGTATTGAGGGGTGTCTTCAGGCTGGCGTTTTGAAAACGAAACCTAGAGTTAGTGACTTCGTGGATCATGATTGCAACCCTCATCTTTTGGAAGCGTGTGTAGAATGGACGGTGCTGCGGACTAGGATTGGACTTTATTATTCAATGACATTGATTTGCGGCCACGGCATTGCGAACCCCCACAATGTAACTCACGATAATATCTACAATTAATGTCAAAAATGTGTCAGGTGTACTCTCAACCTGAGATGACCCTCGAAACACTCTCTCATGCCTCTGTCGCTATCTCCTTCATTCCAACACTGCTCTTCCTTCTAACCTCATCTATTCCCCCATAATTTGCTAAGACATCCGCACCAGCCGCATAGGCTTTCTCCATGTCTCGGTAAAAGGGTCTTGACGTTGTGAACATAGCGTTAATCGATTCGAGTGACCGGCCCGCGGTTTCGGGGTAGAAGAAAAATATAATTGGGATCCAGAGCAGATTCAGACCAGCGAAGAGGAAATATGTGCGACTCTCAATATTTGCGAACATGATCGGGTTGATGAGAACAGTCCAGCCAACGCCAATAGCCCAGCCAGTTATACCAAAGCCGTTGCCCTGCGCGCGCATCTCTGGAGGGAAGATCTCGGTCGGAACGAGGAAAGCAACCGTACCCCATGTCGCAGCATAAATGAGGTTAAACAGGAAAAGCATGGTTACTGCGGCTGGCGCGATGGAGGCCGCCTTAGAGTGGTCGTGTCGAGATGCTTCGTAAAGAGAGGCAGCGATGATATTCACAGCGAAGAGTCCAAATGCGCCGCCCATTAAGCATTTGCGGCGGCCGATACGGTCAACGATTTGCGCACTGATGATTGTGCCGACTATACCGATGGTGTTGAGCCCTCCCGCAAGACCGTTTTGCTTGATGGCGCTGTAGCCAGCTTGTGAGAGGAGCACAGGCGAGTAGGCGGTTACGGCCTAGTTAGACACGTTAGTCAGGCTGTTATTGCATATGGAGCCTAGTATTGCTTACAGTGATCCCGGTCCAGGATGCCATGATCTGGAGCCAGAGGCAGAGCCATGCTCGGCGTCCAAGATGGGCCGCGAGGGAGTTGTCCATACCTAGGAGGACCTTCACGAACTCTATAGGGGAAGTGGCTTTGGTGTTCTCAGACGCCGCACATATCTCAAAGAATTCTCGCTCGACAGTCTCGTCGGAAGATCCACGGATGTGCTCAAGAACTTCCTTAGCTTCGTCTAAGCGGCCTACAGAGGCTAGGTAGCGCGGAGAGTCGGGAAGCATCTTGATTCCTATAAGGAGAAGAAGGGCCGGAAAGCACTGGAAGGCCAGTAGAAACCGCCAACGAACCGCGGAATAGCCACCATCCACAAAGGCAAGGCCGAATGAGATCCAGTATGCAACCGAAATGCCCAAATCTACAGATAAGTTAGTAATGATATCCAAGAGGAAGCTATGTATGTGCTACTTACAATTAGCGATGAAGACATAGCCTAGGAAACCTCCACGGTGGCTTGCGGTTGAGGTTTCGGACACCAGGACTGGTGTAATACCAGTCAAAGCTATAAAAATCAATTAATTGCTGCTAAGTTGATGGGCTGGGTCAAATGAACGTGCCTCCTGTTCCCAAGCCAGTGACAACACGTGCAACGAGTATGAAATCAGCACTTGTAGTAGCTGCTTGTAGGGCACCTCCGATTAGGGCAAAGATGGAGGCGAAGAACAATCCATTGATACGTCCGATACGGTCAGCTGCCCAACCCCCAAGAAAGCATCCTACAATGGCGCCTAGATAATACTGCATTAGATGTCAGTGAAATGAAGCTAACCCAAAGAGTCATATTGGCAGCCTTACTATGCTCACAATTCCGCCCTGCTTGGTGGTGTCCGTAACGTGTCCATTGGGAAGGCCGATTTTCACTTTCTGAACGTAATCTGGCGATGCATTGACACCACCCATAACACCTTGGTCGTAACCTTCGAAAAAGATGGAGATAAGAGAGAAGGCTTGGATAGCAATGTTGAGTTGCTTCGGAGAGAGCCTCTTCCAAAGGCTGAGGAACGCCATCTCGAAGGTTGAGCTGAAAAGAGTGAGCTCAAAGATGACAAGGGATTTGAAGGTTGAATGAAGTGCTGATGTGGTCTGGGGCCCCAAGGAGCTGGGGACGGGCTCCTTTAGTAGTTGAAGCCATGATGATAAATCTGGGGATGTGGGAACGGTTCAGGGGAAGTTGACAAGAGGACTGGCTTGTCGAAGAATGCATCGGATCACGGCAATAACGCTGGAAAAGACTCTGGGGCCCCAGATCTGGTTTCCATCATGTCAAGATTGGCGGAGACGCCGACGTTAGGAGGACGACCGGGCTCGATTTCTCGGGTCTACAGCCGTATTGCCATTTACACCTTTAGTCTTTTAGCCTTTTACCAGCCTTGGCGAGGAAAACCCAGCACGAAAATGACGCTCCAGCCAGTCATGTGAAAGAACGAAGGGCGAAAAAAATGTAAGAAAAGATAAAATCTGTAAAAAAAAAAGTCGTCGGACCGACGAATAACGCCACATGTTTGCCCCTGCAGAAAGCGGGGCCAGACCCATTCTTAGCCCAGTCGGTCTTGGTCGCCGAATCAAGGGGAATGATTCTAGAAGACGGCTGTATGGAGGATAATCATGCTGACTGCAAACTGAAGGATATATACACTCTCTGGCTGGCTGTTTTCCATCTACAAGTTTTCGCTTTCCTAACCGTGTGAAGATTGATCAAATATCTTCTATCATAACTACTATATCTACTTTGCCTGGCTTCCCAAATATCCCTACATCTTTACAACTGGCATCAAGACTTGTCATAAGCGTTCGCCAAACAGCCCCGAGGTACAAACCCACTTGCTTCCACTAGTGGAGACCGCCGGAACACATTGCATACGGACCTTCTGGACTTTGTCTTGAGCAAGTCGAAACTCCCTCAAAGCTGTAATAAAGCGTCTAAAGTTATATTAAGGTCGCAAACCGAATTCGCTATCTGAATCGCGCCCCAGGACCCCAACATGGCAGCGAATAATCTATCAACAGCCCCAGCTGGCGGCCAGGTCAACGGGGATTCCAGCAAGCCTCTGGAATTGACGGTTTTGGGTCTCAACAGCGGAACATCAATGGATGGCATTGATTGCGCCCTGTGTCGCTTCAGGCAAGATGATCCTACCGCTCCAATGCATTTCGAACTTCTCAAGGTAAGCGCGCATATAAATATACCGGGATCTATAATCTTAAAGCTAATCCTTCCACCAGTACGGCGAAATACCCCTTGAACAGACCATCAAAAAACGCGTCATGAATATGATTTACCACAATAAGACAACGCCCGAAGAGCTTTCGGAGGTCAATGTTCTGCTTGGGGAGACATTCGCGGCAGCCGTCAAGGAATTTTGCAAGGACTACTCGGTCGACATATCCAGCATCGATGTCATCGGATCTCACGGCCAAACCATTTGGCTTCTCTCCATGCCCGAAGAAGGACAAGTCCAATCTGCACTCACCATGGCCGAAGGGACATTTATCGCCTCTCGCACTGGGATCACCACCGTTACAGACTTTCGTGTCAGTGACCAGGCTGCTGGACGACAGGGCGCACCTCTAATTGCGTTTTTTGATGCCTTAGTTCTGCACCATCCGACCAAGTTAAGGGCTTGCCAAAACATTGGAGGGATAGCTAATGTGTGCTTTATTCCACCTGACAATCAGGGCGGTGTCGACAAATGCTACGATTTCGACACGGGGCCAGGGAACGTTTTTATTGACGCGGTGGTGAGGCACTACACTAACGGCGAGCAAGAGTATGACAAGGATGGCGCGATGGGCGCGCGCGGGACGGTGAACCAAGAGCTGGTTGATGAGTTCTTACAGTTTAAGTACTTTAAGCTCGACCCGCCAAAGACGACAGGCCGAGAAGTATTCCGCGACACACTGGCACACGAGCTCATTAAAAAAGGTGAATCGCTAGGAATGAGTCCGGATGATGTTGTCGCGACCGTTACTCGCATAACGGCTCAGGCGATCGTTGACCATTATCGCCGATACGCACCTTCCCAAGACATCGACGAAATATTCATGTGCGGAGGTGGCGCTTACAATCCGAATATCACCGCTTTTATCCAGAAGAATTATCCAAGGGCTAAAATTATGATGCTGGACGAAGCAGGCATACCGGCAGGAGCTAAGGAGGCGATCACATTTGCTTGGCAGGCGATGGAGGCTGTTGTGGGACGATCAATTCCCGTGCCTGATCGTGTAGAAACCAGGGCGGAGTATGTTTTGGGCAAGGTAGCGCCTGGGAAGAACTATAGGGACGTCATGCGGAAAGGAATGATGTTCGGAGGTTCTGCGAGTCGGTTACCGCCTGTCCAGGAGTTGGTGAATTATATTGATGGGAAAGAGTTTAACAATAAATGGTAGTGCGCAGTTTGAGGATACTTGCTAGGCAGTTTTAGCGTTACGGCGACTTGGGTATCTCTGCACATGGGTTTGGGAAAAGGATGTATCACAAAGAAGGGAGCCTACCGCCCATGACATATTACAGGTGCTGTAAGATGAATAGGCTAGAATATGAAAGGCTTCGTTGATTATTGACACTGTGTTACGTTGACATAGGAAGATATATGAAAGACGAAAGAAAAAGGAAAGGGAAAAGAAATCGAGCGAATAGTTTCCCGACGGCAGCACGAGCAGGGCCCAGAACGTGTCCCCCACGAGTCGTGCGATGGCTAGACCACGCTAAAGATGGAATTAGCCTAGTGTCCCAACCGCACCCTTCTACCGCATCTTTCTGCCGCGCCTATCAACCGCAGCGATTATGGCACAACAACCCTCCCATCTAAGTCTCGTCTATCTCCTCCTTGAAAGGGGATGCCCTTAGCGGATCACTCATCTGTGATAAAACCCATGTGACTAAGGTTGCATCATCACGGAAATAATAGGGCGGCATTTTGGGTGCGAGCACCAGGCTTCCACCGCAGCTTACTGTGTCGTTTCCGCTTTCCAACTGCCATTTTTTGTTCTTTTCCACTGCTTGTCGTTTAAGCGTATACCGCGGAGCAGATGGCGCCGCCCGTTGATGCCAATAGGCCACTATTTAGTCTCTCGTAATATTCTTGAAGCCTAGGGAGCCAGGCTGGTGAGCTGAACTTGGCATGTCAGCCAACGGCTGAAGACAGGTGCCAGCGCGCGTTTATGTGGCGTTGTATCACCTCCTTTTGCATCACTTCTGCTGATGCCCATGCCGTTTATCTGCGAAGTCAGATGCCCAAGTTTCTGCACCCGTTTCCATCTTCACTTTACACCCGCTGCCTGCATGTAGAAACCCGTTTAGGGTCACTAACTTGGCACTTTTTTCTATTGGCTAACCTGGATCTACATAAACATTCGACATGGAAAAGTTTGACTTAGTTGTAATAGGCGCTGGTAGGAGTGTCGTTAAATCACATCGAAGTACTGCTAACACAATTTCCGACAGGAATGCATGGCTTGTCCCTTACAAAAACATACAAACGTGTCAATCCTAGGGCTTCTATTCTAATCCTGGATAAAGGCTCCTCTATCGGAGGTGTTTGGGCACAAGACCGTTTGTACCCTGGCCTAAAAACTAATAATCATTTTGGTACTTTCGAATTCAGTGACTTTCCTATGAGCAGTGATGGTTTTGGCGACGATGACCATATTCCAGGCCAGCTTGTACACAGCTATCTCCACAGTTACGCAGAGAAGTTTGAATTACTTCAGCATATGCGCTTAAATAGCAACGTTCTGACGGCAGAAGATCAAGGCGAAGATGGTTGGTGTTTAACAATCCTAGATGAGCAGGATCCGGTGAAGCCGCCATCGACGATATGGGCGTCCAAATTAGTTGTTGCAACAGGTCTTACTTCAGAGCCATTCATTCCAACTTTCAAAGGCCAGGATGAATTCGGCGCACCAATATTCCACAGCAGCGAATTCGCTAAGCAATCAAATGGACTGGGGTCATTCCAAAAAGTGATAGTCATGAGTGGTGCAAAATTCTCATGGGATATCGTCTCCGCCTATGCCTCAGCCGGAGTTGAAGTTGACTGGGTTATTAGGGCCTCAGGACATGGCCCTTGTTGGATGACCCCGAACCGCTTGACGCCTCTGAAGATTATTCCAGAGTTACTCCTGCAGACACGCCTCGTTACATGGCTCAGCCCGTGCATATGGGGGGATTTTGATGGCTATGGACTCTTCCGATGGTTCCTTCATCGAACCTGGCTTGGCCGCAAGATCGTTGACGGCTTCTTCTTTATGATGGAGCATAGTATCCTATCTCACAATGGATATGATAAGCATCCTGAAATAGCCAAGCTGAAACCTTGGGACAATGTATTCTTCGTCGGCACAAATCGTGGATTGCTGAATTACGATGACGACTTTTTCGAGCCAATTCGTAATGGCAAAATCAGAATACATATTGCAGACATTGAGGGCTTGTCCCACCGCACAGTCAATCTCTCAAATTCTCAAACGCTCGCAGCCGATGTGCTTATATGTGGTACTGGTTGGAAAGATACCCCTCCAATAAAGTTCATTAGTAGCAATGAGCTCGGGCTTCCTGGATCTCCTTCCGCTATTACTTCAATGCATACCTCTCGCGCTGACGCTGAGATTTTGTCCTCATTTCCGAAGCTTGCGTTGCAGCCGCCGATTAGCTCCAACCGAAAACGGATGTCACTTAACAAAGAGACGGCCATCAATGAACCCTACCGACTCTACCGCTTCATGGTACCTCCTGCCTACATCAACCATCGTACGCTAGCCTTCGCCGGAGCTTATCGTAGCCCAGCAACCACAATCATTGCTCAGACACAGGCTTTATGGATCACTGCCTTCCTTTCTGGTCAAGTGCCTAACATCGCCGGATCTGGACAACAATTTGAAGATCGCATTATGTACGAGACGGTGCTACACTCCCAATTCGGGAAATGGAGATACTCGCGAGGCTTTGGTGGCAGATTCCCAGAGCTGTGGTTTGACTGCTTGCCGTACGTCGATCTCATGCTCAGCGAACTTGGGTTAAATCGTCATCGAAAACATAGCTGGTGGAGGGAATGCTTCGAAGCCTACACTCCGAGCGACTACAAGGGGCTTGTTGAGGAGTGGATAAACCTACAAGAGAAGAAGCTTTGCCGAAAGCGAATGCATTAAATTGACTTAGGTTTTCACTTACGGATGGCTCAGGCATGGCATTTTGTTAAGACAACTTATACTATGTATGTTGTTATATCTTTCCCAATTATCATAACTAGAAGACTAGATCTTTGCCTTTGTACAGTATGTTCATATGGTTATCCTTCTTCGTCAGTAAGCTTAGCTTCTACACTATATTTGAAATGGTTCTGTAACAGTTGAATTGATACCTAACTTTGTTCTTTGCTCGCTCTGCGAGTGATATTACAGCCATCGTGCTTGGCTGCTGTGTATTTCCGAGAAGTTGATCAATTAGGATTAATTAGGCGAGATAAAATTCTTCTACGCGTGGGAAAGAATGTGTAACCCATGTAGCCTATCGGAGAGAATTAGGGTCTCACAGTCACAAATGACGACCTACCTTAAGAGTCTGTGCTCTGCTGCACCTCGCCTAGGTTGAAACAAGACGCGGGGAACATTCGGGTAACGCCAATATACCAAGAGCTAATTGGTTCAAAAGCACGGGAAGCTCAGATAAGCCACATGCACTGAAACCCCTTTGCTAAAAAGATACTGGGTTCGGATTGGCTTGATACCCTTCGTTTTCTACCGCATGGGAATCTGCGCACAGCGGGGCCTTATCCATGTTATCCGCTAAATCTCTCTCCTCATGCTTGCTTACTTGTCATCAACGCACTCAAGGCTATTTTACTACTACGCGTAGCACGCCGTGCGCCTACCGACATTCAATCATGGTAAACACTTGTGAAAAGGTCGATGCAAAGTTTGCGACACCTAGCACCTTAGTGGAGGAGCCATGGGTTCAAGAATCACAGGATCACGGCTTAGCCTCAATGTACAGTACAGAATATGACAAAAGAGATATGAATCGTATAGGTAGGCGGCAAGTCCTGAGGGTATAGTCCTTGATTATGGTGCTAGAGGGGCTAAGATGCCAAGTGTTTACCTGCGCAGCGTAACTTTCGCTTCTTCTCCATATTTGGATACGCTGTAATTCTTGGAAGTACCTGGGAGTTTAACTTGGTGTATGCATTGCATATAAACCATTGTGGATTAGATCATATCTGACTTATTGCGCGGAGTAGCAGGCATCTCAACACTTAACGGAGGCCCTGCAGGAGCTATATGGCTATTCTTTATCACCTGTATCGGCATATTTTTTGTAACTCTTTCCATAGCCGAAATGGCCTCGATGTAAGTCTAGCGTTAGAGGGTTTACAATGCTAGCTCCCCCCCCCC
>KV750981.1:65779-81179 GCA_001692915.1 Glonium stellatum
CGGGTAGACAGTACCATTGGGCTTCCGAATTTACCCCAAGGAGATATCAAAAATTTATAAGCTATATAGTCGGTAAGTGCTTGTGACTGTGTGTCATTAACTTACTTGAAGCTCCGACGGGAACCCACCAGGCTGGCTCTGTGTTCTGGGCTGGCACGCGGGTATGGCAACGACAACATACGCCACGGCGCAGCAATTTGAAGCTCTTATTGCACTAAATGTACCATCTTACGTGATCAAGGGGTGGCATGGCACTCTTTTTAGCACTGCTATCACTCTTTTTGCAATTGCTTTCAACACCATTCTAGTCAGAAAACTGCCAGTATTTGAGGGCATCGTGTTTTTCTTACACGTATCCGGGTTTATCGCTTTTATGGCAGTGCTCTGGACTATGTCACCCCATTCAAACGTTCGCACAACTTAGACTGAATTCCAAGACAATGCCGGCTGGGGAAACCTTGGCCTTTCAACCCTAGTTGGAATTCTTGGCCCAACAGTCACGTTGGTTGGGAGCGATTCCGCCTGTCACCTGTCAGAGGAGCTGCGGGATGCCGCGTGGGTTCTCCCACGATCTATGGTCGTGACTGACACTGTAAACTATAGCCTTGGGTTCATCATGACGGTTACCATTATGATGACCCTGGGAGACCTCACTGCCGACCTAGCTACAAATACCGGCCAAGTTTATGTCTAGGTCCTTCTTAATGCAACGCAATCTCGAGTCGGCACCTCGACTTTAACGGCCGTAATGTCAGTTCTACTCCTGTTTTGCGTAGTAAATAATGTCACAACATCATCTCGCCAATTGTTTGCATTTTCTCGGGACAGAGGGCTTCCTTTTTGGAAGTGGCTATCTACAGTAAGTAGTCTATTTTTAAAAAGGTGGGCACTTGGCGTTTACTAATCTATCAATGATCAAGGTTCCTGATGGTTGGGATATTCCCTTAAATGCAATATGACTACATCGCTTTTCGCTACGCTTTTGCCTCTGATTATTATTGGCTCCCCTATTACTTTCAATGTCATCACTTCTCTCACACAAGTTGGTTTGATCTCCTCTTATATAGTAGCAATCACTTGCATGGCTATACGACAATTTTCTAGCAAGCCTCTGCTACCTTCTCGATTTTCCTTAGGGAGACCAGGAATTTTTATTAATTGCGCCGCTCTAGCCTTCTTATCTGTTGCTGATGTCTTCTTGTTCTTTTCAGCAGCTCCAAACCCCACACCAGCCGTGATGAATTGGAGTCGCCTTATCTACGCCGCTGTGGTCACAATTTCGCTTTTATATTATGCTTTTAAAGGAAGACATACATATGAAGGGCCTATAGAGTATGTGCGGAAAGATGTATAGATCGACTTGATACATAGGTTTTATATCTACAAACAAGATTATTTTAATTCCGGCGCCTATTCATCTATAACATTTTTACTGTTGCGGTTTAATGCCATTCAGACTCATTTCTAGGTGATCAATCATGCGGAATTTTGTCTCTTCAGAAGCACCGCATGCCTTACTCCTGTGAATGCCTCTACAGCCACCCCTGCCAACACAATCGACCCCAACTAGCGCAGTACGAGAGATATGTGGTTTGAACCATAGGTGCTTGGGACCTATGAGGTATCCGCGTGTTTCATTCTTCGCACATATGCAGACGTGGCAAGCTTTTTCTAGTATTTCCAGTATTGATTTCTAAGTTTGAATATGACTACCTATAACGCCTGTTATGCCTTCCCGCTGAGATAGAAACTTCAGCTCTCTAAGCGACACCAAGACTAGTCGGCATCTAGCAGTTAGGGTTGCATAGCGGCAGCTACTTTGCTAAATAATTTTCATTTTCATACATCAAAATATTACCGTACGTTGTCAATGCCTTCACCGTGCATGTTTTCGCTCAAATATTTGGCTTTGCAACGCAACATGATACATTATTGAGCAGACTAATTGGATGCTTTCAATTGAGAGCTCAACCTGCCTACCCAAGTTTAAATGACCTAAATGTTGGACCGCTAGGAAGTCTTTGATTGAGAAGATCTTCGAAATATGGTTCTCTAAGTTAATCCCATACCCTAGCCTGGAATTTTAGCTTGCTTCCGCGGCACTTCTAAGTACGTGGTATAGCATCCATATACCTAAGAGATAGTTTTCCTATATTCATGCGTATTCATAATATGAGCTGCGTGAAGCTGCGTATGTAGTATTGAGCCCGGCTGCGACTAGTATTCACTGCTATTCGGCTGTATGCTGTGTTGCTACGGATCTGTAGACCTTTGTACGCATATTGAACTTGCACAAAGGAAACTATATTCTACTTTCTAGGTGCTCTCACAACAAAGGATAGATGAAGAAAGCGGAACTTAGTAGGCATCTCTATCGCCTAGCTAACCCACACTGATACATGAACCATAGTCTAGTAGCATTTGACCTACCACCACAAAGCCACCTATAGCTGGCACGGAGAAGATGAGAACACGCGAAAAAACATAAGCCAACGTCTGGCTGTTAGTATACCATTGGTAGTTTAATCGTTGTCGACTTTCCAGTTTTTCCTTTAGCAAGTCCATCTCATAACCCATAAGAATGCCGAAAGAAAGCCATGCCATTGTCCAGCCCCTCTGAGCTTGAGTGCTAGAACCGTTTTTGAAGTTTGTCAGTCCACCAATGATACCTAGGAGGACCGCGCTTGTAGCTAGTACGAGGCCGATTATCGGAAGTGCAGAAAGCAACGCTGGCTTATTGATTTGAATAAGGCTTTCGGATTTTGACGCAGACCGTCGCGATTCCATTTTTTTCTGAAATACTGCCGGTGCAGGCGCAAGATTCTTTGATGTTAATGATCTTAGTTCTGTCTGGAGACTTTCGTACTCCGGGTCAAGCTTGCCAACGATCCCCTGAAATTCGTAACGGATGGTTTCTTTATCTCCCCGCTCACAGTTATCTTCCTCTTGTTCATTTATCTCCTTCACCAGGCCATTCTCTTGAATAGTCGTTCCCATTTGCATTATTTCTCTCATTGCCTGGGACTCTACCAGATACATCTCAGGGTATTCAGGACACACCAAGCTTCCACATAAATTCACAATGGACATGAAAGCGTAGGGTGTCACCGTTAGCCCAAAAGCGGCATATCCGAATCGAATGATTTGATCCCCTCTAGTTTGATACAAGGTTGCAATAGCGAAAAGACTTTGTCCGAGAGAAATGCCAACTTTAACAAAGCTATAGTTGCACGCCAGGCTTGTTGAGTTTCGGTTCAATGGTTTGAACTGAGATCCTACTTTATTAGTCAAGTTTTGCCACCAGGTGCCTTTTACAGGCTCGGGATCATTCTCAAATTTGGCATTGGGCCCAACGACAGTTAACCAGTACCCTTTAGGGAGCGCATAGCTACCGTGAATTCTGGTCATGAGGAGCGAAATAGATTCTACTGTTTTTAAGTATAATCCTTAACTCTTACTAATTTCTTTGTATACTCACTATTGTTGTGATCCCGCGGAATGTCATAACTTGCGTCCTGACGTACAACGGTACAAAGTGCGCCCGCACGTGCGGCTGTCTGCAGCTCCGTTTTTGCCGTAATTGCCGATTGATATATTGTTTTGAATCCCCGAATTACTCCGGTTATGGGAAAGAGTAATGCAGCAATTATGGCGAAGATAGCACCCAGGGTACTCTCTCCGGGTAAAGCTTTTACCGTAGCAGCATGAGCGACATAGTTACCAAAATAGAAGATCGCCACATCACTCCATTTCGCTGGCATGCAGAGGAGGCCTGGGTTACCGTGATTAGAGAAGCCATCAGGTAAAGACGGAAGGATAGTAGTTGTGTTTAGGCGTGCTCCGTTCACCTTCTTAATGAGAGGTAGGAACAGTAATGTTAAGATAGGAACTTGCAAGATTTGGAACATGGTGGGCTCATTGACGTTGGCGCTGAGGATGCGAAGGTGCGCGGGCCTTTGCTTTAAATCCTCGCTAACATTTATTTTCGGTTTATTCTTCATTAGGTTACCCTCCATCTGATTTGAACGTGATAGGCTATACAACTTAGCGCTTGTTAAATAGATGTTTAGAATTTATATTTTGATGCAGCTAAAGCGTCATGAAGGGGCCATTTCCGAGATGGATGCAACGCACAAGGTTTCAAGAGCTCTGCCCTACGGGCACAGGATCGGCTAAGTTAGCTCCAAACAGAGGCTAACTTACCTGTTTTTTAAAGCCAATTTGGGACGTTTGCGGCTACTTCAACTAAAAGTTCCTTTTTTCAAAAATCTGCCCGACTCGAGACACGTCCGGAATAAAATGGTAAGTTACGTATATATTTTCTCTGCGCCTTTTCCTCTTCTCTGCCTCTATCCCTGCCTCTGCCCCTGCCTCTGCCCCTGCCTCTACCCCTACCTCTACCTCTACCCTACCTACGTCTTTGCCTCTTCCCATTTGCCTCCGCCTCCGCCTCTGCCTCCGCCTCTACACCTGCCTCTACACCTGCCTTTATCTCTGCCTCTATCTCTGCCTTTACCTCTAAGAATCTACAGCTAATACAACTATAGGTACAATTGCAGTACAGAGCGGGGGCGGAGGTAGAGGCAGAGGCAGAGGGGCATGGGCAGAGACGTGGCGAAGAAGAAGTGACGGAGACGTTAGAAGCGTTGGAAGCGTTGGAAGCGTCGGAGTTCTCAATATTAGATAAAGCTCTCAAGACGAGATAGTAGATAAATAAATAGTATATTATTTTAAAGCCTTCAAATATTTCCACTCACACCCAAAAGACATAAATATTTCGACACTTTTTGACCGCGTTCCGTTATATCAACCATAATAATCCTAACATCCCTCTCTTACTCCTCGACCCTCCATATCTAAAGAGAACTATATAATAAATCGATAAACCCTTGTCTATCCGTTGGTATAGCTCAGAGCGCTCCATTGCTTCCATACCAAATTAGAAACCAATAACCCCAATGCTATATATCAAAGACATCGAGCTACCTAGGGTGACATGGTACTAAAACAGGTAAATGAAGCAGACTACCAGGGTAACTAATAGAGAAGGTAGGGTCATGGCGACGGTATATATTAGCATGTAAACCCACTATAGCCTTACTCATCGGGGATATATAATTCTACACATGAAAATATGAGCTCCTCTCGTTATTTTCAGTATTTTTTGAAAGCTACTAAGTCAAACCACGGTTAGGCTTCAAGAGCAGTTTGAAGAATCAAGCATTAATTTCGCAAAAGATAAATTACACTACATAAATAAATTTCTACTGTCCAATCTACAGCCCGGAAGCCCCTAGAAAGGTACGCTAGAAAGAGGAATCGAATTTAGGAAGGCTACAAGTGACATAAAGGAGTGTGTTTAACGAGCGTATCATCGTTTAGCCTCGCCGTAAAAACGTCTAGACAGCTTCCAAAAGAGCGCATCAAATCCTTGTATAAAGAACGTTGACTGAATATGTGAAAAGAACAAGCAAAAAAGACGAGAATGAGAGAAGCCTTATCAGTTCGACTATCCGAAAATCATTTTCAAACGAGTGTTTCCTGTGAATAAATTCATTCGAACTAAAGATCTTGCATCTTATAGACCTGAATCATCCTGCACATAGATTGGATGGTTCTGCTGGTAATTCTTCCAGTTCTGGCATGTGTTGAACCACTGTGAGTTGGTTGCAGGAAGGGTGATTTCGGATTTCCTCTCGAGAAATTGCACACTAAGGCCTTCGGAAACGTGCCATCCCTTTGTAATTGTTAAAACTTATAACAAGAAGAGCCTTATAGGCTCTATGAAAGGAATGCCGAATCGCCGGCTAAAGTTAGAAAATCGAAACTTACGATGTGACAGTGCATGAGCCACGCACCGGGATTGTCGCTTGGGAAGGCAATCACCAGCCAGCCACCACCAGGAAGAAATGTGACGTCACGACGGGGCGGATTCTTGAAGTTCAATTGACTGAGTGAGGTCGATGTGCTGAAAGTTCCACTACCGGTCCCAAGAACGAAGAAGTCGTGCCCGTGCAGATGAATGGGATGTGGGATAGGGGCTAGAGTCCCTGCAGGTTCTTCGATGATCCAATATTGCCACTATCCGGAATTAAACCAAGTTACCAGCATTTTTGTAAAGCGTTACTCACCGTATTTGCAGAAGTAATTTCAATTAAGTTATATCTATAGATTGTTAGCATTACGAACTTTTAGCGTGAATTAGAGAGAACGAACGCTCTAGGATAGCTAGTGTTATGATCGATAACGTATTGAATAGTCGGGTCACTTGGATTAATATCAATAGCGCTCTTGTTGACCTGCCAATAAACAACATTCTGTCCGTTAGTTGAGACTTCGGTACCAAAATCAACCTGTAAATTGCCGACTTGATTTGCGAACGAGGTGCTTGGGACGGTTAATGAAACCCATGGGACCAGAGGGCTTGCATCCTGGCATGCCGTAGGAGCTGTGCTACCAGTTGTGGTTGGATTACCTGCTGCGGCTCCTGTGTAAGAGAAGATACTCAAGCCGGCACCATTATTGGCAGCAGCGCAGCTTGCTTGTACATTTGCTCTAAACCAGTAGTTTGCGGTGGTTTGGTTAGCCTGGATGATAACATCATATCGTTGTCCTATGCAACATTAGTCGGGGTCACGGCTGTACGAGCTTAGTGGTCAAGCATTACCAATTCCGATAAGGAGCCAATCAGTTGAGAACGGATTGATGGGAACGAAGTCAGAGGCTATGACGCTAAACGGGTGATTATCGAGAGATACTATTATCGCGTTTTCCATAGACGTATTGATAAGTCGTAGGCGATGCTTCTTGCCAGGAGTCAGGGTCACTCTATTGTACGACCCACCGCCATTAGCATTTTTGTTAGTACCATTAATAAGGATATTATCTCCCGGAGGAGGGCCGCCTCCGACTTGTAGACTTTGCTGCGAAATCGCTGCGGTTTGAAACGCCGTCTTGTAGTACCTAATGGACGGTCAAAATATTGCTTTTGATATTGACTCGCTTGTTGCCTATGTAAGGGTGAAAACTTACCAATCAGTAACAGGGTAAGTGCCAAGATCAATATCATAGTTTGCGGTTGCTGGACCGTTGATCTGAATCGTGCCGACCACGCCGTCGCCATACTGTGCGCTAAAATGCGAATGGTACCAGCTAGTGCCGTATTCAGTAGCCTGAAAAGTATACGTCTTTGAGTCTCCTGGAGCCAGAGAACCTAGAGCTCAGATTAGAAATGACATACTGGACGAGTCTTCCAAAGATGCTCACATTCTGTGATGCCATTAGCTCCATCTTGGATATTGGAGTTCAGTTGACGTAGCCCATGCCAATGAATGCTAGTGCCATTGTGCTGAAGCATATTTCGTACAGTGATGCTCAAAGTGTCACCCCAATTCGCGACGATAGTCGGCCCAGGGTATGAGTTGTTAATCAACATACATACTCGGGCTCCGTTACCATCAGGGTTACAAGTTGTGTTGGTAATTTGCAAATTATACTATATTACATCATTCGATGAGCTTTCAACACACTCTTAAACTTTCTTATCATGTACTTACATTGACCGTCACGCCGGTGTTTGGCCAGGAGTTGTAGTAATTGGTGTTAATGTCAAAGCCGCTGGTCCAGCAGTTCCTCGTAGTCGCCGTGTTGGTGCAAGTCGCTCGTTCAGCGAGGTCGGTATCGCTCTTAGGGAGAAGATTGGGCGGCGTACGCCGCTCTAGACGTGCTCTAGATGGGCCACCTTCTCCCCAAAGGTAATTACTAAGGGGAATATTCTCGGCCAAAGAGCTTGACGTAAGCCCTAACAAAGGGACAGCGAACAAAAGTGGAAGCTTCATATTGTTCCTTGTTGAGCTTGGTAGTTCTGAAGAACGACTATATAAAAAGCCAAACACCAAGATTCAAGAGGAAGCTAATTATGATGAACAACCAAATGAATGAGGATAGAGAAAGATTGAAGATCAAAGAACGAAAGGAGAAAAGTTAGCCAAATGAATGAAGAAAGGCCTGCTGGTCGGGTATTGAGAAGAATACAGGCCATTTTATATTCCTCGAAGACTAGGTCCTGCTGAAAGGCTTTAGAGGTAGTAATCCAAATGCAGTTTCCTAAATGCGCGCTAACTGCGGACTGATGACCAGTCGTTGCTTTCAAGCCTTCAATAAACGCCATCCTGCATTATTGCCTCGGCCTCATGCAACACATTCCGAGGAGGTGGCCCTTTTGCCCAGATTGTGGAGATTTAAGGGTTCCAGGGGAGCTCTGCAACCTGGAAGGCAGGCGCCATGTGGGCATAGCGCGGAGGCAAGGCTGAATAGTGGGAGTTGCAAAAGATGTTCACCTGAGCTTGACGACGTGCAGGAACTTCTCGAGATACGCCACTTTCGGTATTAAACAGCGAAGTAAGGACAAGGATTGTTAGTCTACGAGGATAGTGTCAGACTGGCTATTGAAAATGTCGTATTTTACTAACCTGCAAGGCGGGAAGCCGGTTCCTCAAGGCTGGTTTTATCCTTGATGGTGAATAATCATCGAACCGCGCAATTTGAAAGTATGAATTCAGACTAGAAAATGGACACATAGAAACGACCATATTATTTTTTTAGATGATCTGTTAGCTAGCAAGACCTAAGTTAGAACGGATAAAAATTCATATGACTCTAGGGCTAAGGAAAACACATTCAAGGCTGGAGTTAGAGCGTCCGATTCCTCAAACACCATGGCGCCTGTCTGACTCCGCAGGAAAGCAAAATCATGCCTTAGGACATGGGACAATCTCTCCGATTCTCAGCGAGACCATCTATGCGTAACGATTACAGATTTTGAGGATACGAGGAGCGAAGAGCGTAGCGCCAGAAGATGCTAAATCAAGCCATAATTCTGATGAAAGCGGAATCGGACCTATGTGCCTGCATCATGGCGCCTCTGAATCATGGGTGCCTAAAAGCTGTGAGGGCAGCTGATACACACACTTAGTACTGAATCTAGAAGTGAAGACCGATGCGAGCGTTGAATGACAATCCCGTGGCGTATGGCCATAACCATGTGAAGATCTTTGCCACTAGTTCATGGCATTGGCACTTACCACGTGTGTTCCATAAATATATCTTGGTAGCGAGCAGCATCATAGTAAAGCGCGCGACCCGACAAGAGGATAAGCGAAAGGATGTAGTGTTTCCTTCGAAGAGGTTAAAGAGAATGAAGAAGACCTAACAGAACACGGATCAGGCCACCGATCAATCAGAAACAAAAATCACCTTCACTTACGGCGTTTGGGGGCTAGACTATGGCCTTAGCATTATTCCAGTTGACACACTCAGCTCTTGAGATGGGGTATCCGGCCGATCCGTTTGGAAAGGGAGTCATGAGGACTACCGAACAATCCAAGGGTCTAGAGATGACCGCTCTTCTGCACAGTTCAGGGAGAGGCTATGAGTAACCAGCCACGCGGAGTCAACTAAGTAAACGTATCAAGTTGTATTGACACCAATACGATGGAAACCCATTTCAAGCGGAAGGGGCCAGCTAGGGGCCTGGTATAGCTCGGAGCCAAACATCGCTAGGCTCGCGATTTCTCTAGGGCTGGTAACTGTTCTCCTGGTTAGCTCTCTGTTTTTGCGCGAGCGGCTCGTAGCCCGGGTTATAGCCCGGGTTATAGTTCAATACGACGTTGGCATCTTGTCAAGGGCAAGATGTTGCACGGCATCTGTGAGGTCCAACTCTGGCTATAATAACGGATTGTAATGCTAGCCCCACCCTATTTTTGCCTCTGTTCTGTAATCTTATTTGCATGCTACAACAAGTGTCAGCCGTGCAGATATGAGGGGGCGTCGTAGCGCCAGCATCGCTGCGCCCGAGCGCCGCGCCTCGTATATTTGACTCTCGCAGAGCTGGCACCCAGGGGTCTCAAGCCGTCTTCGGGCTCAGCTGGGAGACGCATTGGCATTTCTCAATCCTGGTTCGGGATATAGGTAGCTAGTGGAAGCTTGGTGATTGAAGTCTGATGGGAGCGGCATTGATTGGCCCAAGGCCCGAGCCGCCAGGATTGCATCATTACCGATACGGCCCGGGATCTGCCCGTCCATGTCATTCCCCACGTCAATCTCCAGGGTTGGCTCCTTCGGCGATTCGCTAAGACCTCTACCAGGCTATCGGAAACAAACATGGTACCTGCATTCATTTCAGCCTGTTTTTCATCTTTGCCCCTGCGGTCAATGCGATCCGCAGGCTTAGGGCGCCCTCCGAATGATCCCCCATTTTCAGGCAAGAAATGAGCCAACACCCACGCCTGAGGAAAAGCCTAGTTTTGTAGCGCAAAAAGGCTGCCCAAGGTGTCAATTGGCGTCGAATACCCTAAATATAACTCACCAGTATTCACCTACAAGAGATAAGGGCAGCTTGTGGCTTTTTGTTATCGAGGTAAGTCGGCCCGCGAGCCTGATTAAAGTGCGCTAGGAAATGGAAGCTTCCGATAATGCTATTTTAGGTAGCCACGCCTATTGTACAGTACTTAACTTGTGCAAAAAAAAGGAAAAGGAAGGAAAAGAAAGCATCAATAAAATGTACTCACTTGAGCTTGTGTTCTAAGGGACTAAAGTGTTCCCAAGACGGAGGTACGCCTTATGCTGATCCGGGCTATTATATTAAGATAATGCGTTGTGATCAGAAGCCATCACCTAGATGGGAGCCGATTGGAAATGCATATCGGCATTCTTGCCGGCAGTGCAGTATACCGGGCCCAAGTCGTATATCACTTTTGTGATAATGTCTGGGATGTAGCAGCCTATGGTTCTGTAGTCTCTCCTGAAACGCAATGGATCCGTAATCCGATCTTTGTCCTTCCCCTGCCCCTCAGCTGTAGATGTAATCTCTCCCTTTGGCTCTGAAGCCTTCGTCGAAAGGCATATTTTGCGAGGAACGCTGTTCTGCATTTTTGTTATTGCATTCATTATTTTCGATAGGCACATACTAAACCTAAGGTGATTTGGATCAAAGAAATGTCTAAATATTAACTGATTGCGGTGGTGGATCAACGCGAGCGCGTCTAGGGGAGCGCGCCTAGAGGAATATGTTCTATCCAAGAAAGACCTCGTACAATTAAATTTCTGTACGCCGTTTACTTTCTTACCAAGCTGTGTGCCTGAAAAATAGCTGTAAGATATATATCCTAGTCTCATGAGTCCCTTTTCTAAATAGTTTTGTCGTGCTATTCTCGATAACCTTTATCTTTATGGCTGCTCTACCTTTTCCATTATATGAGCAACGAACGCCGTAGGGCATATAAAGTTCAACACGGCATGATCGCAAAAATTCAGAGGCGAAAAATAGCCTCACGCGGTTCTTGTTTCTCAAGTTGACGACCGAGGATTCGTATGATACTGACTGACTCTATAAAACCGTCCTTGTATTTGATCTTCCTACCGCCAAGGCATATTAGATCCCTAATACCTTACTACGGTGCATTACTAGTCAGCCCCCATATCTGTAGTAAGATGCTTTGAGGATTTTTAATAGTAAGCCGTGCAAGTTCTCAAATGTAGGGGAGCCCGTTCGGATTCCTTAATATAGCGAAAGGAAGTCAAGGTTTACCTGTTGTCATTTGGAAAATCACGCGATGGATGTGCCTAGCCGCATATTAGATGCAATTTCATACTTTTTACATAAAGAAATTGACCCCACCTTTCGGCTAGCCCGGCATCTTCATGTAGTTTGGATTGTAGTTTGAATTCCTGAAGGGATACAATTTTTTCTGTATACGCATAATGCTTAGTAATGCTACCCGAGAAACTTCTGCCTGCGACAAGCTTGATCATGGGAAAACTGGGCTTCACGGGTCCAGAAAGGTTACAGGGAAATGGTAGCTGCCACGAAATTCTTCAAAATACTAAATTGTCATCGCGAAGCTTTCAAGGAATGCTGTTGAGAAAGTGACCGTCGGAGCCAGCATTCTCTGGGTATCGCGGTAATAGCGCTCATGGCGTCGGAATCAACATCTTGCGTTAATAAAATTACTTCTCGTACCGGCGAGTTGGCCTATTGCAGAGTAACCTAGTCAATGCAAGGGGTAGTTGTGCTGAACCTTGTGGCGCTCCACTCAAGGAACCTGGCTGTTTTCGGCCGTAGAATGTTCCGCTTCGTAGGAGGAAGGCACTGAAATGTCAATATACGTTTCTAAGATAACATAACAGGGATAATGGAAACGTATTGTATTGGACGATAAGCCAAACATGGGGTCGGCCAGGTCGGTGAGACACGGAGCAAAAAGCAAACCAAGCATACAACGGCGCAAACATGACACGGAAGTCTGATGGTTCTACGCCGTCATACTAGTTGCTTAGATAGCATAAAAAAATGTATCTGTATAGATATTAAATAGTCCTCGGACGCAGTGACTGGAAGTCGTGTCGTCTGTCTAGAAAGATGATATAAGACCGAAACCGTTTCATTCTAATAGTTATAAGGACTTGATAACATATCAAGTTTAGCTCCGGGAGCAGAGTGTCGATGAGATATATTAGGACGTTGGAACACCTAGAAAGGTTCTGGATACTCTTGCATGGATGAAGAGTAGAAATTGTGATATTTGCAAGCGGAGTGCAGAAGCACTTCGGTGAGTCAGTAAGGCAAACAGCACAAACAAGCGCTGAACTGGCCTTGTAAACCTCCAAGCGCTTTTCACCTCAAGCGATATGACTCCTTACAGGATGATCTGCATCCAGCACATACTACTCCAACTTATCATAAATACCGTGCCTTCAATCTAGCTTATGCATCCGCCTTAGTAGCGCGCCCGACACCATCCCTCCTAAGCCAAGTGGCCGCTTTGATCCCGAAATGGCCCATTGGAAGGCCACAAAACCACATAGAATACGCCGGGCTACAACAGGACCCAACAGCGAGATTAGGCTGCTACGCTTACTACCTTTCTCCAGGAATACGAGGCATGGGATCATTAACTGTGAATTGCGAACAGTTATGCTAAAGGATCCGCCTCCATTTGTAGCTTTAAGTTACACCTGGGGCAGCCCGGAGACGACAAGAAGCATCAGGATGAATGGACATAGCAAATGATTACCGAAAATTTGTTCTTTGCTCTTCAAAGGCTACAAGATACAATTGACACTCTCATCCTCTGGGTCGATTCCTTATGTATCAACCAGAGTAACAATGATGAGAAGAGCAAGCAAGTGGAGTTAATGGGTAGCATCTATCAGCAAGCTGCCTGTGTTATTGCTTGGCTAGGCCCCGCGGTTGATGAAAGCGATTTAGCTATGAGAGCGCTTGACAATATTGGATACCAATGCCTTTCAGCCGGATCTAAAATGGGCCCTATCGGTTCGGACGAACGCCGTCGCAAGAATCACGATATGCACCTGAAGCTACTCTCCATTTCTACAATATATAATGACCCAAAAGCTACGTTCCCATTACATCCGGTGATAGCTTTATTCCGGCGGCCATATTGGCAGCTAATATAGGTCATCCAGGAAATAGCTCTTTCTAAAAATGCTATTTTTGTTTGCGGCGAAAGCGAAATACCCTTTTCCCATTTATGTCATGCATTCAATTTTTTCGCCACCTTAGGTTCCACCTGTGGCATTGACCAAACGAGAAATGTTCCTGCTGCGTTCTAGTGGAAACTTGCAACAGAAATCAATCTGCAGCCATTGAAATTACTTCGAATGGGCAAGCCAAACCCAGATCGAGAAGACCTGGATTTCGACGGACGGCCGCGATCGTTGGTATCACTAGTTATAGGATCATCAAAATCTCTCATGCATTCATATGCAACAGATAGCTTTCAATTGACAGACCCTAGAGATAGAATCTTTGGGCTTCTCGGGTCGAGTCAAGACGCGGAGGAAATCGTAATTCGGCCAAATTACTCGAAGCCAACCAGCGTAATCTTCAAAGAGTTCACGGCGAGGATGTATAAACGAGGCCATTTGGAGTCACTGGGACATTGCAGTGTCCGAGAAGGTTACCATTACATGCTATCTTGGGTGCTTGATTGGTCTCAGCCATCAAAACAAGTTACAATCCCGATTCGGCAAGCTGTCACAGCTGAAGGAGATTTTAAGCCAGCTTCAAATTACACAAGCGGGGTCCCTGTCTTTCTGGAAAAGAACAATGAATTAGAAGCCATTGTTTTATCTGGAATATGCATAGACAGCGTTGAAGTTATTGGACCAGCATGGGACGCCAATTCAGATGATCTACTGACTTTAGCTAGGTCTTGGTTAGCCACGCTCCAGAATCTTACATGCTCTCACAAATCAATATACAATAGCGATGATATCTCTGAGGCGTTATGGCGCACACCTATTGCGGATCAAGAGCAAAAATTGGGCTATTATGAGCACATAACCGTCAAAGCGGCAGATGCTAGCCATTCCTCTTATTTAGCTTTGTGCGGAATTCCTGAGTCTATTAATGATTTCGGGCTGAAAGAGTGGAGGTCACTGAAAAGCATCCCCTACCTACGCGCCATGAACAGCGTGTCGCACAACAGGAAGGCCTTTATATCCTCTACGGGATATCTTGGGCTTAGTCCATCTAGCATAACGAGTGGCGATTCGATTTGTATATTGCTGCTTGCATGGGCTGCACACCCCATTCATTCTGTGGCAAGCTACTAAGAGACGGTGCCTACTCATCGGAGATGCTTTTGTTTATGGAGTGATGTACGGGAAGGCCATTGAGGGAAAAGCTACGAGTGAAACTTTCGCAATATACTAAATTTAATCGGCGAACATCTGGATGGAGTGAGAGTTCGAAAATGCTCGCTTTCTACTACGCATAATTTAGTTCTGCGAAGTACTGATGAGTAAGAACAAACGATTGTCGCGTGTTGAGGAACATCGTGGCCTTATTACTTTGACCACAGCATCATTAAAATATGCATCACTAATGAATTACCCTATTAGTCTGACTATCTGCATCTGCTTTTGGAAGTCGTTACTGGCCTTGCAGTACTACTTATGCAAAACGCCGCGCGTTGCTACATTAGTCAGCTTGCTAAGCCTCCCGATTGTTCCTCCCTGACGTTACAACGTCGTTAAACCCCACAAAAGGCAAATCGCAGCGGAAGTAAGCGAATGAGCTCCAGTGAGCTGGGATGCCCCGACGAACATGAGGAAACTTTCTAATGCAGGAGAAACCAATTACAAGTGACTATTTTTATTTACACGCTCGAGCAATACCGTGATAGCACTGCAGAGAATTAAAAGAGTCAATACGATACAATCACATTTTCGACTGCATCCCAAACATTTTGCTACAAGATAGTTCATACAATTCTGCAAATAACATTCCTGACCCCTGCACCAGCATCCCTTCCTTTCCTGTATTCAAATTCTAGTCTGGTGCAGTGATACAAGAAGCATAAGGAAGGAAACAACG
>KV750983.1:336-29130 GCA_001692915.1 Glonium stellatum
ACTTTCTTTGATTTAGTCACCTTAAAAAGAACACACTCTGTCGACATAAAGCTCGCTTCGCCCTCAGAAGTAAGTGATGCTATCCCTGGCAAATTCCATAGCGCGTCGCTCAATAATATGTTTTATCTGTATGAGTCTAATGTGCGGAATTTAAGTAAATAGCCTCGTTAATTGAAAAAATCTTCGGGCTTCATGTTGAGTGATGTGGAGAATAGCATTCAGATTAAAGGGAGTAAGAGAAACTTGCTCCCCACCCCAAATGCAGGAGAATATAGACATGATTACTAGGCATGCTCAGCAATCACCCGCTATTCCGAAGATTCCTCAGGTGATGAACTCACATTATACCGGCTCAGGACGTATGTTATAGGGGTTGTTAAGAGTGGTCGTCTAACTATATCACTTCCTCGGTAGGCATGCTATAATGCGCCCACTGGGGATCTACCTAGCGTCTATTTTGAGTATGCCCCAGGCTTCCTCGGTATCGATCTAGCTGGTGACCAATTATATCACCAAAGCAGATCGGCCGACTCTCTAACAGACATCTCGTGTATATATGAGCTCTCGTAATTATCAATGGAGAGAGCCAAAGCCCTAGTTCAACACTTAGCTTTGCCTTAACTAAAACTCTGCCGTTCCTTCACCAATCACTGAGGTATAAGATCCTTAGTTCTAGCTTTCACTGGCTTTAAATGAAGCTCTTTGTAAGAAGCGAAAAACGAGCTACAGCCGACGTAGTTATTTAGTAGGTCAGGACCTCTCCCATTCCGACAACTGTGCAGTGTAGTGGCGCAGCCAACCTGATCCATTTAAAAAAGACTTTGGCATAACATCATTTATATATCCATCTTTCTCAATAAAAATTCTAACTTATGCCTCTATACTAGCATACTCTCATTCAAGAGCATATAATCAAACATTCAATTGAGACAAAGTTTGATTCTGCTCTTCTCATGATAACTACACCCATAAACCCCCTTCTTCGATATTCAGAATTCATCCAAGAATGTCTCCAGAATATTTTGTTCGATCGGGCCTCAAATGGATATACCCCACTATCGATTCGCTATAGCACAGGCTAGCCAATATAAATCTGATCCTCATATCATCTTAGGGTTTCTGAAACACTGGATATGACCTTGATATTGTTGCGAAGTGACCGGGGGTGTACGGTCTAGAAGACGACCCATATGGCGAGTAGATATTCCTATGGAATATTTCACAAAAAGTAATCAAAATTGTGGGAGCTTACGAGACTATAATATAGTGGCTAGGGTAAAAGCGTTCCATAAGATGCATTATTTGAACCTTCTATGCCGTGAGGTGCAGTTTAAAAAATATTACGTCTTGTTTCCATCACTTGTCCCCAGAGTCACATTCGGGCCAACACCTTAACAAAATTTAGTATCAAGAGGTAGTCCGATTTTAGCCACGTCGTTTTAATATTATGTCTATCAAATATTAATAACGCATTAGTCTACTAAGATATCTAAGATAAATACCCCATCTCGGGAACTCCTGCGTCGCCATCTTTATCACCACCTCCGTCACTATACCGTCTACTGCTTCACTACCTCGCCGCCCCGCCGTCTCAAGACCTCCGACGCTTCCGACGCTCCCAGCACCTCCGTAGCTCCTTCGTTACCACGTCTCTGTACCTGCCTCTAACCCTGCCTCTGCCCCTGCCGCTGCCTCTGCCTGTCTCTGTCTCGGCTAACTGTATCTCCATTTGTATTATTTACCTGCACTTGTATTAGCTATAGACAAAAAAGAGGGTGGAGAGAAGGTATAGAGAGGGACAGAGAGAGGCAGGGAGAGAAATAGGGAGAGCGAGGAGAGTAAAACCGGGATAGGGAGAGAGAAATAGAAGGCAGGTATATGTAGATAGCGGAGAAGCAGACTGATGGGTATGCCCAGAGGAGGAGGCCGAGGGAGAGGGCTAGAAAGGGGGAAAAGAGAAGGCGAGGGACCAGGCTCTAGAACCTATAGAGGGGGAAAGCTATCTGCAAGTTAGAGTTCATATGCACTAGATTTACCATCAGACACAATTAACATCGTCTTATTATCAATTAAGCTAATATGCCGTAGGGTGTGTGCAACGCCAACACGGATCTTTTCATCTGTAAGTCTGCTGGCTGGAGCCGGACTTATCATTTTACTAATCTTTACGGAAAGACTGTTGGGTGCATTTAGGTGACGAGCCGTAACCACATTTCAGCATCTACCATCAATGCCGTGACTGTAGAACTGTCAAAATTCAGGTAGATTGAAGAAGGTGCAAAACCTCAAATATATACACAAAAGGCAGGTGGCTGGGCCACTCTTGATCTACACCGCTATATTGACGATTACAACGCATTTGGAACGTGCACCGTACGTACAGTGCACCTTCAGCCAAGTTGCCAGGAACTAGCTTATAGAAATGCTCCCCTGCTCCTGCCAACCTAACACCTTCACCTTACTTTTCGAAGCTCGCTTTTAAAAGTGAAAAAACCCCACGGGCGGTGCTATGTCCCTCTCTCCCCCGGGAGAGTTAAAGAATTAGTGACGAACCTCACTCCAGTCCGCCTTTACAAGGACGAGAGATAAAATACGAGTCTCTTCGAAGTTACGTGTTATATTCGCCACGACGCCTCCATAGCCTTTATCACGGTAGTATAAGCCTATACCACCACGATAACGGTCGAATACCACGAGCTAGGCCTAGAAAGAAAGGCTGCTAATCCCGATTATAAGCAGAAGAAAACCCTCTAAGGTTGAGAACTCGACGAGAGGAGGTACCCTAAGAAAACCGGGTATAGAAGAAGAAAGAAGTAAAAGAAGGTTTCTTTATATTACCGCACACTCGTTATAAAACTATATAACTAAGATAGAAAAAGAAGCGCTAGCCTCGTGCCGCTTAGGGTGTTATAGTTCTTCGGGATAGAACCCTGTGTATTCTACCGTACTTGTAAACCGCTCACGGGCCTTAAGCCCGTGAGAGTTTTATGGGCAGTACGCCCGCTAGAAGACATTAAAATATTATCCATCCTGCCAATCTAAGAACCGTTTCAAAATGACATTAAAAAGCCGCAAGGCACGGCTCCGCGTATCATGAGCTTGGAATACAAATACATGGTTGGCCTGATCTACCAGGGTGGAACCCTAAGGGTGAAGAACACGATAATCGAGTCCCGGCATGAGAGCCAGGCGAGACCCTGCAACTGAAGGGAGGCTACTGCTCAGAAATACCGCTCTTGGTCAATAATTCTGAAAATTAAAATACAAAAAGAGTGACGACACTTATTCAAATTGTCTTTCTAATATTTAGGCTTAGCACGTGCCGCAGGTTGAAAGGTTCTGCAACCAGCTTTCTCACGGGTCGTCAAAAATTTCCTAAATCTATACCATCCTTAAGATGCCTTTTTAAGTGCACACTTAAAGCTTGTAACCGATCGCCTATTAGATCACTAGGATTGGAAAAATTCCAACAATCACCATTCAAACCGTCGCTACCCTCCAAACTCTATTTCCCTTCCTTGGACATAGTATGTCGCAATTACTAAAGCCATATTTTATCTCTTTTACAAGCATTAAACCCCTCCTGGTTCACAGGACTTCAAGTCTTCGGAAATAAGACAAAACTAGTATAGATATCCACTGACTTCTGCTGTGAAAAAGCCTGCTAACATCTAATGATCTCAGCAATTACGTATAGAAATATGTTTGTGGCTTTGAGCTGGAATTTTTCTTTCAGCTGAAGGCAGCAATGTCCTGCTGCCTAGATTATCAAGCCACAATTCTTGGCGGGCTCTCGATATAAACACTCCCCGGCCTCAGCTGAACGTTTGAAAATGAGGATCTGAAGGAAGACATAGCGAACCTAATGGTATCTCGAACGGAGAGTTTTGAAATCGTTCAAAAGGAAGAGATTGACAATATGGAAAAGAAGGCCGAAATAGCCGCAGAATTCCCAATTCCTGCCGACAACAAGCCAGCCGAACTCGCAACGAGTGGGAAAACAGCCTGCGAGTGCTCGTGCACATGTGCTCATCGACAAAACCACCAGGTGGATATCCCTTGCACGGATTCGACAAAAGGGCAAGCTGAAAGGTCGAACGCTGACGCGACCAACGTCTACGTTGAAGACGCTCATCGTCGAGCACGCCCTCGCCGTCGACTATCTTACTCCCCTGTCCGAATCTATTCCCCCGAGCCACTCGTCTTCCGCGGCCGCTCGCCGTCGCCCGTCCGCCGTCTCACGATCGAAGAAGTCTCCTCTCACCTACAACTGATCCCAGCCGTGAAAGCATCGGCCACTAAGACCCAAGAAAATGTAGCTTTAGACCGCTCCGTCCGTATCGTGCCGTTCAACTGCAAGGCCTACGTTACCACACATGCAGCCACGCCAGTCGATTTCCGGCACTGGTTACCTCTACTCGCTTCCGCGATACCGGAACGATGGTACAAATTCGCCGACGCCAAATCACTGAATCTCTTGGCGGACTTGTTGGCTGGAGCTCCTGCAGTTACCCTACAGAACATGCTGCAGCCTATAGAGAATGCTCGCGCAATTTCACTTGGCATGCCAGCGATCACAGCTTCTGCGGCATTACGCATTGAGCCAGAAGGCCAGGAGGAAGACATCCCGTTGCTCTACCTTTCTGTGCAACAGGCTGTGGTTGGCCAAGATCACTATGATCACAATGAATGGTATGATCGCCCACGCCGACAAACCCCGGATATGGCCAAGGAAGGATCCGCGACTGGCACGCCAATATACAGGGTTGTGAAATGTGGCAGCCGACAGGCTGCGGCGTCGCGGGCGTTCTACACCGCGGGCGCGAATGGATGGTCGACTATTTTCACTTGCGTGGTCATGGACAAGACCGATGACGAGGGGATGCCCTCCGCTGCAAGGCTGTTCCAAAGAGTGAAAGGTCTGAGAGCGCTAGTTGACGGTACCGAGGACGGGAAAACTATGGTGTTTTACTAAATTAGGCTGTTACTTAGAGCTTGTGAATTACTCTTCCATCTAGTTACGGCATTGATTTTCAAATCCATCGTCTTTGCAAAGATTGACGAAGAGGTGCATGTACTGAGCTCAATACCATCATCCCCATCACCATCGCATGCCATGAGGCTTTGTGAAGAAACCGCATTGCATACATAGAAGCCCTTTTACAACTCTACTCGTATTCGGCGGCTCTTATAGTGTAGCCACTGCCGGCGCTGATAATGAAATTCGAAGCCGACTTTAAGCGGCACACGTGCTTACATAGCTAGGAAAAATCAAGTTCATTTTATGCCAAGGCGCCTCGAAACCCGGAAACTCTGAAACCCGCATGCCCACAGATCCAAACTCTCGGAAAAGAATGTACGGATAATAAATGAATGTATGAAGGTAGGCATGTCATTGCCTGCGTAATAATCTTAGCCAACGTTAAGCTGTATTGTATTTTTCTAAAGTCTTTAGTGGTGCTGTAAATTACTGCAGGGTGAGTATGCCTTGGTTCTTTTCTGTTTAGCGAGCGCTTGCCCTCTTATTCTTTCTTAGTATCTGCAAGAAGTGTTGAAAAGTAACCCACATGCTTGTCGAAACAGTACTATATATGCGAATGTGTCTAATTGGACCGTAACAAATTACCCGCTTCTTTAACCCCTCCCTCTCTACCCCATGCTCTAACCCTCGTCGCCTCTCCTCGTCATAAAAATGACTACTCTTCAAGTTTTCAATATATGCGCTTTGCTTATTTAGCCGTTGACTGTCTGTCGGTATGGCTATCTGCCGGTATGGCTCTTTTCAGCCAGTTGAAGAGGCGGTCACCCAAGCAATGTTCTGGTGCCAACCTTGGAATGCTTGCGCTTTGTGATTCCAAAATCTTACGATACAGCGGGTGCATGGTTCCCCGCAACTTTCTTGGACCCTGGGAAATGTACTCACAGCGACTTGGTCGTTTCTATAACATGTTGGCAACCCCACGTTTCAGCAATGGCGGTTTCGATTAGAGTAGCCTCACCTACAAGCTATCATCTCCAACCTCTTTTTTCCTCAGATGGACGACAAGCCCAACGTTTCGCCTAGTTTAAAAGACGAAGAGAGGAAGGTCGAATATGCTGCCGATAAAAGATACGATGAAGAAATTTTAACGGGAGATCTGCTCACCGTTGAGAATGGTGCTATCGACGTCGATCTCGAGATTACTGAAGAAGAGGAGAGGAGGATATTACGCAAGATTGACTATAGGCTTGTGCCGCTTCTTACGTTGCTCTATCTCGTTGCGTTTGTGGATCGAAGCAATAGTAATGACAGTCTTTGCAAACTTAGGGTACGTTTACACTAACCATAACGTAGTCGGTAATGCGAAGATAGCTGGCTTGACTCAAGACTTGCACATGCATGGCATGCAGTATAACACAGCGCTTACACTTTTCTTTGTTCCATATGGAGTATTCGAAGTTCCCAGCAACATTGTTCTGAAGTTGCTACGCCCGTCAATATGGATCTCAATCTTGGTGTTCTTCTGGGGAACCACGATGACGTGAGCGCTTCGTTCCAATTCCCATGTTTCTCATTTGAGCTAACATTGCTGCTTATCCTAGGCTTATGGGCGTAGTATCGAGTTATAAAGGCCTCCTTGTCGCAAGGTTCTTTTTAGGATTTACGGAGGTCAGTGTTGTTTGCCTCTTGCACTAAGTTAAGAAACCTGATCCTAGCCATAGTCCGGATTTTTCCCAGCCGCAACATACCTCTTAACAATTTGGTACTTGCGTTATGAAGTCCAACGCCGTATGGCTGTGTTTTATGCTGCCGCCTCCTTAGCCGGAGCATTTTCTGGTCTACTGGCTTTCGCAATAGAAAAAATGGCTGGTGACCGAGGCTTAGATGGTTGGCAATGGTATGGTCGAATAATGGCACATGCTTCAATGCTGACTGCCCTACAGGATCTTTATCATCGAAGGTCTTGTGCCTGTTGCTATTTCTTTCGTGATATGGAAAGTTCTTCCAGATTCTCCAGAATCAGCCCACTTTCTAACGAAGAAGGAGAAGGAATTTATTATCAACCGGCTGGCCTTAGAGACGGGCTCCGGTCATGGGAGAGTGACTAACGCGGATAGGATCAGGACTCACCACATCTTAGCTGCTTTCAAAGAGTGGAGGATTTGGGCAGCCGTCATCATGTTCTGGGGGAATGTTGTTGGTGTTTACGGGTATCGACCGCCTTTCCCTCTCGTGTGATTCTGCTTTTTGTTTATCTCCGCATGCTAACTTTAACTTAGCTTTACCTCCACCGTTCCAACGGTGATTGAGGGGCTCGGCTACTCATCTGCACATGCGCAGTTGCTGACTATTCCTATCTATATCTTCGCTATGATCATGACTCTTTCCTTCGCCTGGTGGTCAGATAGAGTAAAACAGCGGTCACCTTTCATCATGGCTGGCTTCTCTATTGCCGCCGCAGGATTTATTGCCCAACTCGCTATTCCGCACCCACATCTGCCAGGTTTAACTTATGGCTTCCTCTTTCCCGTTGCAGGAGGGCTATACTCCCCTTTCATATGTGTTGTTTGCTGGATAGGTAAGTGATGCTTAGCAGTTCCTTGCCCCGTTCTTGATCTTATATAATATGAGGTCTTCGTTGCTATATAACGTGTCAATAATATAAAATCTAGGAAATAACCTCGCTCCATCGTCAAAACGCGCTGTTGGCATGGCATTGCTGATCTCTGTTGGCAATTTCGGCGGCATCATAGGCTCCAACGTGTACCTGGCTCGTGAAGCCCCTAAATACCATACTGGCTTTAGCGTGTGCCTAGTAAGCTCCGTCGCCGCAGCCTTAATGGCAGTTTTGTTGCGGTTTAGCTTCGCATCTATGAATCGAAAAAGGCGTGCTGTTTTAGATGAGCAGGGTGAAGAGGCTATTAGAAGCCAATATACCGAGCAGGAGTTGCTGGACTTGGGTGACCGTAGCCCCTTTTTTATTTATACGCTCTGATGGTTAGTCTGGTTCCGCAGTGTAATAGCAGAGTCTTGAAGACGTAAGGGAAACCGAATATAGTTACTGATGCGTGGATAAGCGAAGGCTCATACTTATTTGGTGATGTTGTGTCACTACAACTGCGGGATATGCTCATGCCTCTTTGTCATAGATCCCATTATTTAACAAATTTTATGTAAAACTATTAGGCCAGGTGGACAAACAGGCGAGAAATTGGTTATGGCTGTAACGAGATCCGGTCCCGCCAAATGCAGAGGTCTGCGCTGTCGCATTATTATTCAAGCAGATTTCTGCTAACGAAGCATAGGGCAAGACTAGCCATCTATGAGGCCAAAAGTATTTGGTAATATGACTCAATCAACCGTCCAGACCCATAAAATAATATTTCCAAAAATCTCCTGTGGAATTATCACCACCGAGCCTACTATGCCTCCAATGACAACGTGCTCTCTTGCCATTACGGCATTTGAGAAACTAAAAACAGAGCTCTAAATTTCGTGTGAGAATACATAGATTTCCGTACAAGATTGGCTAAGACACGTCAGTTGTAGTGACTGAGATCAGTTCTAACGTGATAGGATTTAAATTTGCGGACGAGGTCTCCTCGCGTCTTCCAGAATAAAATAGAGGTAAACATGTCCAGTACACGTCGACAGTTCCTACAGGAGGCTAATTTGTTGAGGTAAATTTACGCGAGATATTAAACTATGGAGGCTTTGCAGTCATTATGAAAACACATTTCCCAAGCCTACCCGCTGCGGCACATGCTTCGCGCTAGCACCCTATGTTCTTTATCTGAATGACTCCACCAAATATCGGTTTATAGCAGGGGAGTCGGCGACTTGAACGCGCTAGGAAGTCGCTAGCATTCCGCTAGTTGGGCCGGCATCGCTCAAGCTCTCGATAAGGCTAACATGAAGATTCCGGGGCTTAGCGGACAAAACTGGTTTGTTCTAGAGAGCCTTAAGGGGTATAGGGTCAGTGGAATAGGGTCAATAGCACTACAATTGGCTAAGAACATATTCTACGCTAGCAAGGCGATTACTACGGTCTCCGCATCTAAAGCGCCGAATGTTTCGATATTGTTAGGAGAAAATGTCCTTGATCAGGTAATTGACCATGACACATCTGACCGGCTCAATGGAATCCTCATGCGTCGGTGGATTGCCTGCTCGATACAATGGGCAATACACTATTGTATTTGCTTGTCATGAAGCAACCATATTCACAAATTGTTTATATTTTGACGCTCCCACCTAGCAACCTACTTACTAGACACCTAGGCATGTAGGACTATTCTCGTTGCTTTGGGAAGCATCTTTGCTGGAATACGGCGTTAGAAAATGTCTCAACTATAGTGGGCCTATTGATATTTCCGTCCATTAGGCGATTGATGAATTAAGGCCTAGAATAAGACCGGCTAAAAGTTGATTGCTAGTATAAATCACAGAAGCGTTTGGAGCTGGTTACCAGATTTAAGCACTATCAACCTCCTTGTATATAACATGCTATTTTTCGATAAGGATGTAAATGCAGACGATTTTGGACAAGACCCTGCCCAAAACGTAGGAGGATTGGTAAAAAACCCTAGATATCCTCACTAAGACCACCGCTAAACTTCTGTTTGTATAAACGCACATATAATGCTAGTATTGTACTTTCCATGCCCTCACGCCTTATTAGATAGTCCATATTCCAGCTAGGGCAAACGGGTAAGCTAGGTGTATGTATTCTTTTCATATACACCTCTTCCACTCCCTAATACCAGATAATGTGCGTTGCTTATCTATTGCGGCATTCCTGAACCACCACAATTCTTCCCCCTTATAGCATTTTATCTTATTTTCCAGTAACTGCGATTGTTGGTGCACCCTTATATAACATAAGAGATCATCTTGGCGATGAGGGCGATGCTGTACTTGAAGAGGCCCGTATGAGACCAGTCATTCAAGTTTTACTCAACAAACGTCATACGATTGCCGGTAGGTCTATTACCGACCTGGATTTAATGCATAAGCAAGCGCTGTTGAGCCCAACTTAGTGCGCGTCGACTTGCTGCTTCCGCCTTTTCATCAAACTGATTTGCTTGCACAGAAGCCCTCGCACAATCTCCAACTTCGGCATCCTTCCTATGATTGAAAATACTGGCGTCCTTACCCCTGGGGAGAATTAGAGGAATCCCGCAAGAACTATGCGAACACGTCCAGTGTGAACTAGCGATCGTACAAGTGTAGTAGGCAAGTCAGAGAAATTTAAGACTTCACTTAATGGGGAACTGCTGCGTTATCAATGTGAGGTCTACGAGCTTCGTAAAGGTGAGGGCGGACCATTATAATATTCAGTGAATGATTGGAAGTGTAGCTGGGGCAGAAACTCCAGGCGAACCTCAGATGGAAGCAGATTTTCGGAGTATTTTCATTGTGCCTATAGAAACCGAAGAATTACGTCTATCTTTCACGGGTCCAGTAGCCAGTTTCCCGCCTCCCAGTTGCTCTCAAGACCCTTGCACGGAACGCATTGGACGCGATGATCTGTCTTCTTGCAAGGCTCCGCTAACTGTGCGTACTCGAACATCTGGCCTGCAGTATCATTGTTGCCCCAACACACCCGACCCATCACTGGCGCTCCCGGTTGGTTATAGTACCGTTTATAGCACCACCACAGCCCTTCACGTAGGTCACACTGCCCCTGACATGCTGTATCGAGGTTGTGGCGCGTGCAGCGCTCGTCTGGGGCCCATCCCTCCGGCGTGCACTCGCTACACGGCAGCGCGTCGACCGTCGTGCCAGCCGCCAGGTCCGTGGGAGCAGGCTGATTCAGCACCCACGTCGATGACACGGTATACTTCGTTGATTGAACGTACGTGGTTGGCGTGCCGGACGTGTTGACAAGCGTGCTAATAGTCATATCGTCTAGTTCTGTCTGTACCAGTGTGTAGGGAAAGACCGTTGGCATACTAGGCCAGGGCTCGAATAGCGTCACGGTCATAGTAGTGATGTAGATCATATTACTGAATATGGCGAAGGCGGGATTAGGATACATGATGGAGGTTGTGGTCGAAGACCACACCTTGGTGATGGTAGTTGGGTATGCCGTAGTCTGTCCCGTGATTCTGGCCTGTATGGGCTCAGCGTCTCTCACGGCTGGGCCGTCTAGGAGTCCTAGGACCAGTCCGAAGCCGTGGAAGTAGGCCAGAGCCATCAGTTTCGAGATATTAAACCTCATTGTCGTGCTGGGACTTGTGTGCAAGGCCGCGCTTATGGTATTGCGAGAAGGCCTTTTGTATGAAATAAGAAAGTACTCATTTCGTAGGCCGTATAATTCTTAAAAAGTAGGATGGTCATCATCTGCTAGGAAACGGGAGTACTAAAAGGTTAAATATTAAATAACTATGGTCCGATTTACGAGACAGTAGGATTCAGAAGATATCTATCATAGTAGCTATTGATTATCGCGACGTAGAAAGGGTGCCTCTCGTTATTAACTAGGAGACTCGTCTAAAAGCCTGGTCGTTAATTGGATCATATGCTGGCGCCCTGTCTCAGCTGTATATAGCCTATTCTCTCGCGATGTTAGTAATAGCCTAAATCCTACGAGTTCGATCAGTTAGCTGCTACGCTGCCCTGTTTGGTTTCCAGAATTACCGCTCATTCTTTCTTGAGAAGCCGGAATAATTTCTTCTCGGGTATTGCAGGCTGAGTAACCTTTCAGCGAGGCATAAATCCTGTAGTCGCCTAGAGCAAGCATCTGATGATAGAAACGCTTTGTTAGCCTCTTGATATTGTCATGGATTAACTTAGATCAGTGTGGCGTAACGCCTTATATTCCAGGCCTTCCTATGCTTAGGCAAAGGAGAAATCCAAAATCAAGCCTTTTTACTCGATCCAACGGGGAAACAAAGGGTCGGATTGAGAGGTTGAACGCGTTCGTGTGAAGTAGCAGTCCAATCAGAAGCCAGTATTTATTGCCTTGTAAGCTATGCACGTGACCATTTTCGGGTAGGTATATAGTCGCGCTTCTCGGACTTTTTGAATCCCAATACTTACCGAAGTACATCCTTGCCTCGGGGCTCAACGCTTCCGTGATAAAGGACAACTTAGCCGATTAAGGCGTTAACAGTAAGATAATACATAAGCTTAAGTTCCTTATTTAAATCCCTATCGGAAGAATAAAAGAAAAGCCCAACACTAACACCATTTTAGAGGACAAGACCTATGAAAGCAGAGAAAAACACCCCGAGCCAAAGCACGCTGATATGTTTCGAATCATCCTTAATACTTAATCATACATCTCAGACAATGCCGAACCTACCATTCGCTATGACGTCGTTTGACAAGTCCAACTACTCTTGTTATTCGGCTCTGCGCCGGGCGTGAGCGCCGCTATCTGGCCATATGGACAGAGCGGGCGCTGTCTCCACACAGTTTGGTTTCCAGTAAACCACGTTGTTGCGGTAATGGATGCCGGCCCCGGGGCGTTCTGATCCGTAGCTGCGGCCTCGACCCACTGCCGCAGCGCTTCCAGTGCGTCAAACTCGGGCTTTCCCAGCACCTGTGCCGCCTCGGACGCCGTGACGATGCCAGCTTGACCAGCGCCGCCGAACATCCATGGCGCGAAAGCGTTCGCACCTGCCGGATCAGCGTCTGTGTCTGACAGCCAGCAGTGGTGCATACCAGGCACCTGAAAGTAGCGCAGGAAACTATCGATATTGCCGGTAGTCTGCGACTTCGTCTGCTCATAGAAGTATGTCGTGCCCTTTGCCGGGATGATGCCGTCTGCCAGGCCCTGGTACATGATGATTTTGCCGCGGTTCTGGCTGAAATCTCCAAGGTTGAAGCTGTCGGCGGTGGCCATGCCAGGGTTTTGGGTCTCGGCGTCGCTGACCATGCTGTCCGAGTACACGTAGTTGTCTGGGTAACCCAGGAAGTCCTTCGCCCACTCCATGTCGAATGTGGTCGGATCGGTGCCGGTGAGGTAGCCACCCGATAGGCCTAAGTCAACCTCAGAGCCCAGCTCCGGGCCGCGAAACACTGTCTTAGTCCCGATGACGTAGTCCTTATAAAACTGCGCCGCCGTCGGTATTTGGTTTTGATTAAGACAATACCCTTGCTGGAGAGCAAACCTACCGCCACATTGGAGATAATCGGCAGCGATCGCATCGAAGCTGCAGTGGTCAGGCCTACTAATGATGTTATCCGCAACTGTGTCGTTCAAGTCACAGGCTTGTCGAATTTGCACGGTCACACCAATCCATTGATTCTGGCTGAAGCTCCCGTTGGCGCCCGCATTCGCGTAGTCAGACCCCAGCTTTGCGATCCAAGGCATCAAATGGTACTGCTCCCAAGCCGGCGCCCCTATGAGCAGACCATTGAAGCTTGTTTGGCTGATCTGGATTTGTTTCAGGCCCTGTCTGCCTCCAGTCGAACAGCCGCTGTAGTAGGAGAACGAAAGCTCCCGGCCGAACTGGCCGTAGTACGCATCCGTCAATTTCTTAGCAATGACAACTGATCCGTTCATGGCACGGAATCCCCAATCCTCTTGCGCCTGAACATTCCCCTTGGCCCAGCTCATATCGCTTTCTGGTGAACTGTGGCCCGTATCTGTCGACATGGTCGCCATCCCATAGACGCTCGGCCCAGGACCCATGTCGATCCAGTTGATACCACCAGAAAAAGCAAAATTACCAACAGTGAGCAACGATCCCTTCCAAGTTGAGTTATTGGGGAGTAATAACCCAAAGCGATAGGATCCACTCTTTACAATCAAGGCGCAGGAGCCACCGACATTAGCCGCAAAGTTGTCTCTACCAGTGTTGCCGAACGCTGTGTTGTTGGCTGGAGGCTCGCGATAGCAACCACCCGCAGGAACAACGCTTATCTTTTCAATTGAGGCTCCGAATGGAGAAAGCGCCGAGGCGAAAGTGGATTGGCTGCATGCTCCACTGGGAGGCTGTGTGGGGCACTGTGTTTGCGCAACGCAAACAGTGAGCAGCGAGACAATGGCCCATAGTGCGGGCAACAAAAGTGTAGTCATAAGACAAAATTGAATATCATAGAACGCTTATGCATGAATAATTTAGAAAAAAATAAAGTGAATCGCCCAAGTCGTAACCATGAAAAGTAGATGGAATTACCTACGTTATATCTGTAGGGCTAGTACCCTCATGACTTCATTATTCCTTGCCTTGCGCCTAGTCCTCGTGGTGTGTTTCATGCACCATGGAAGATTTAGAACGCGCATTGCATAACAAGTCCTGCCACACTAACTGCCCTTTTACGGCAAGTCAGCAACTCGAATTCGTATAGCTCGGCATCCATCATGAATGTGGGTGCACAGGCAGACTGGATGACGGTTATACGAGCTATGGTTGTTACGAGGGTCAATATTGCGGCCTCTCTGTCGTCTTAAAAGAGATTCCCCTATGACTGAGGGCATGCCGGAGTGGGGAGATATGAAGAGCAGGGATGTTAATAGGAGGAGCCTTTCTGAGAAGATAGTTTGCTACTCCTTGAATATGACTCGTATGCGATGCGCAGAGCTCACTTGCGAGGTAGCTGACAGACTTATCTCAGCCAATATTGTAGGATTACCCAATAGGGCTGAGCTTACTATTGGTGGTCGCCTATAGTGTAACTCAGGACAGCACAGCATCCCGGAGTTGAAACCTTGGGAGCCGGGTCCTAAAGCTTTCCAGGCTTAAAAGCAACCAACTCCAACCCCTTGACTAGCGCTTTATCGTGGCCTTCCTATTATGTTTCTAAATGTGGGTGGGCTTATTCAAGGATTGCAATCCTTGAGGTCAGCTGTGCCGCAGCGTTGCAATGTGGCTTCACTCAAAACAGTTTGGGACCGGGCGTCGGCGCAGCACACATCGTAGGAGCGGGGTTTCGATGCAACACGAAGCCTGCTTGCATTTAAAGAGGACTCCATTAGCGATCAAAAACGAACTAGCACCGAAATAATAAATCCTCGTGATAACAATTTAAAAGAACTGATAGGTTAATGTGGAGATGTCTAGGCAAAGAACACTTGAGCAAAGAAGCTAGTTGCTCGGAGAACACCTCCAGCTTCGTCGAAGATCAGCAACCGTGACCGAGCAGGTTTTATTAAGTATGTGGGCATAAACCACCTCATGAGTGTGGTAGCAAGCCCACAATAAGTACGATTCACTCGATCCATTTAACACAGAACTTACACATATGTTAATAGATCATTTGCTTCTTAAAGGAAATCTACCATTACTTAATTAAAAATGAGATGAAATTCAAACAGGTCCAGGGTTGCTGTTGGTGGAGATGATAAACGCAGGGGAACGAGGCGAAGAGAGAATCATACGTTTATCAAGTTTTTTACTTCTAGTAGACAGAGTATCATACAATCATATGGGGAGATTGAAATTTGGAACAAGTCAAACCTTTTGAGTGACTTCGGTAGCATGGCTGCGTTTTCTTCCATTGGAGGGCAAAATGGAACTCCAAAGATGTAGGCGTTATTCTAGGAACGATGTTCTTACTGTATTCTAGTGCCACATTCTTCGACGCCCTCCAAGTCAGGCGGCTCAGAACGCCGGTCTGCCGAATTAGAACGAGCTCGAAGAGTCTAGGCCGTGTAAAGTATATAGCATGAGCCAGCTACTAGACTTGCCATATTCTCCTTCCAGGTACTCTAAATGAGGTCCTCGACGCTACAACACAGAGATCTGACATAACATTTAGGCAAGCACTTAGCATTATTATAAAAATGCCAAAAAAGATATATACATATATTCCAGAACACGGCTTGGGTGTATACGACCGTATTCTTAGGTACATACTAGTCAGACGGCGAAAGAGTTAGATAGAAACTTAGACCCGAAGTACGTAGGCCTATTCTGTAGTTTGCTAATAGTATTACTTAACTATTAGGGCCACCGGTAACCTTTTTATAGAGGACCTAGCGAAAAACTTCTGATAGCGGAACCTGCGGTTAGGTATTGCAAAAACGGCCTAATAAAGGTAAAGAAGGATAAAACAGTGATATTTAGCATCCAAATACCAAACCATCCCCAAAAAGCTAAGATTAGAATAAATTCTAGGTGCATTCTCATTTTAGTCTAGCTACTTCTTTATTATGGCTCCGCGGATCATCCTAAAGATTTAGGTCTCGATAGGTTTAATCGCCCTATCACATTATTAGCAAAGCGCACGCATTCAAGCAGCATGTTTCGTCTCATTAACGACAACTTGAACATAGCTACGTAGGTAGCCATTATAGTAGCAGAACACTGTTAGAGGGTACTTTCACCTAGTAGGAGATAAGAGCGCCTTTCGCTTAATCTGATTAAAAGTTCGTTTCCGCCAGACCTACTTCAACAAACTACTCTGGACAGTTCATCATCTTATTTAAACTTAAATTTGGATTTCCTTCGCCGTACACTGTGCTGAAAAAAAGTTGACTATCTTCGCTCATAACTTTCCCGAATTTAAGCCGGTTTCTTGACGAATCCTTTGAATCCCCCCCTCCTCTGTCTCGTATCTAGCGTTTTACACTCCAACAGGGCTAACTTGAGCCCCTTCCTCCTAAAGTTTACGCTTTACTTCCTCGTTCTAGGAAGCTTTGAGCATTTTGCGGGCACTACCTACTGTTGTTCAAAGTTTGACCATAGAAACGCCGCATCCTCTGATGGAAAAACCAAGCAAATGACTCTAATATTCCGCCCACAGCGCGATCCAAAAGCAAAGGGCTTGCAGGCCTCTCTTCATTTGCTTTTCTGAAGTGAGATCTCTTTAGGAGCCTCGTGTATCGATCATAAGCCCACTAAGAACACCTACGTTGTAACGGGTCCGGAGCATTCTCGTAGATAAGTATCTCTAAAATATAGAATGACGTACTATAACTGACGCCAAGAACGTTTAGGTGTAGAATTGAAGCTCGCCTAGCATTTTGGCCCCGTACATTATCCTCTCCCTAATCAGAGTTTAAGGAGAATCTCGATTATCAGGCGTTTGGTTAGCGTAAGGTAGCATATAGAAAGTAGCTGGAGGTTTTTAGGAATAAGTAATATACTAAAATAGTCAATTTGGTAAGGTTTAAAGTTAAAAGTAAGCTTGGTATATAGAACTATATATTTTAGTATACCTTAGTATAGTCTAATTTAGTGCCTTTTTAGAGGAGCTAGTTTTTAGTTCTAGTGTTTTTTCCTAAATTAAGACGTTGGCCTTATAGTTGAACCCACCTCACGGGAATGGATTGTATTCTCGTAATCCCTGACATACTCCATCCACCTCAACACCATCGACATGCTGCGATATTTTCCCGTCGGCGCCGAAGCGGATGAGGTCTCCACCATGCGGATCACTGGCGACCAGCGGCATCCAGCCCATCGTCTTCTGCGGGCCATGATACGGATCCTTGGCGAAGGCGAGAATATGGTCCTGCATGGACTGGCTGACCTCGACTTCGAACCTGGTGGTATTCGCTATGCCATCCAGAAGCCCATACGTCCCAAAGGTCATTGGCAGGTCGCTGGCATGGTACGCGCCGAGCCACTTGAAATAGTTCAAATTAGGAAACGTGCCCGCATACTGGAACCGGAAGACGGGCACCCCCGCACCCATCCGGTTCCGGTACACGGTAGAGTTGAACGTCGGACACACCCCGAGCGCAATGTCCCTGGCGGTAACCGTCGGCTGGTACGGGCCCGCGGTCAGGTTGTGCACCGGATACGGGACCAGCGACGACATCTCGTTGGCCGTGTTCGAGATGATGACCGGCGCGCGCGCGATCTTGCCTGCCTCGGACCGCGCCTCGTAGTCGATGAATATGATGCGATCGTCGGGAATCATGTTGAAGGACAGTGCGGGCGTCGCACCCGAATCGCCGTACTGTCCGATGAAGTTCTCGATCTGCGCGAACGGCACCCGGCGCATGCAGTCGAGCTCCGCCGCGCCGTCTTCGTCGTCGTCGCCGCAGGGGGCCTCGCACCCAAAGTGGCGCGCCACGAAACTGAAGTTGGAATGCGTCGGATCACTGTGCCGCCCGCCAAAGAAGATCGTCCCCGATTGTAGGAAGTAGGCTTGGGCGATAGGGTCCTGGTAGAAAGCATAGGCATGGATATCCGCGGCGATGGACCCAGCCGACTGCCCCCACTGCGTGATGCGGTCCGGGTCGCCGCCGAAGGCCGCAATGTTGTCGCGGACCCATTCGAGTGCGGCGCGCTGGTCGAGGATGCCGAGGTTCTGGTGGCCGTCCGCCAGCCCGCGCGCGTTGGGGAAGCCGAAGATGTTGAGGCGGTAGTTGATGGTGACGACGATGTGCGACTGCGACCGCTCGACCCACGACGGCGGCAGCTGCCACGGGATATCGACGCCGCCGATCACGAAGCCTCCCCCCGTCATGAAGAAGAGGACCGGGAGCCCAGAGTCGGGCGGCAGCGCCGCGGCCGTCGGCGTCCACACGGCCAGGTACAGGCAGTCCTCGGACGTGGCCTCGCCCACCAGCCCCGACGAGTCGTTCTGGTTGCCGTTATTGATTAGGTTGCCCTTGGTCAGGTTCTGGTTCCAGAGCGAGGTCACCGCCGTCACGAACTGCGGGCACGACGGCGGGAACCGCGTCGCATAGTGATGCTCGCTCGGCGGCGACGAAAGCTTCTGCGGCGGCAGCCAGCGGCGCGACAGCACGGGTGGCGCAGCGAATGGGATGGCGCGGAATTGGCGTGTACTCGGAAACTTGGGATCGATGAGCCCAGTGTATGTGCCCGTGGAGGTTTGAACGGTGAGATGGTCGGAGTCCGAGCAGTTAGCCTCTCGGCTGAGGACGGCGTCGGTCGCCAGTGCGAGGAGGGACAGAATCGCGAGCTTCATGTTAGGCAACTTGGCGGCGTCAAAGCACGGCCGTCGCTCCTGGAGTACTTTGGTCGCAACGAAAAATCTGTCGTCGATCCATCGCGTCGGCGGGTTTCCGTCTCCTTATACCGAGCGGCCTTGATTACCCTACCCCAGCAAGCGTAGACGTAATTTTAGTGGCGCGGATTTTTAATTAGTCCGCGAGCTAACTAACTATATGAGTAGTTAAAAATAAAATAGAAAAGTAGGTAAATTAGGTATAAAAAGGTGTAGACTACCTAGTAGTAGAGGTACTAGGGCAAAGTTAAAGAATTAAGGGAAAGAGATTAAAAAGAAGCCTAGTAATAGAAGGGTATTAGGGTAAGTATTTTATACTGTACATGTCAAAAGCGGCGGATTAATAGGGTAAGAAGCGACGCCCGATATAGATAAGCGAGCGGCTGCGCTAAACCCAAAGAGGCAGTTCCCGGACAAAGATTACCTACGCGTAATGCTGATCATGCGCTTACATAAAATGGGGCTACTCGCACCTATATTGTCGATAGATCGGTCAATTTAGAACCTCGTGTAGCTAATTCGGTAGTCCGGTAGCTTCTCACTGCGGCCCATAAGCTGTAAGAAGCACTTGCCAGGCTGCCGCCGCTCGCTATATATCAACCTAGTACTCCATACATGACGCGATTAATGTATCAACTATTGAAAATAGTACGGGGGGCCAAAAGCCCTCCAGATCAAAGGGAGTGGCAGCCTCGTTCGGCACATTACAAAGCACCGGGCAATATACGCGCGATAAATTATCGCGTATATAGCATCGGAATGTTCTCTAAGTCCGTTATATTGCTTCTGCTAAACGGTAAAAGAGTGAAGACTAAAATCCTTGTGAGATCATTGATGTGAATGTCAATACCACCATACTTCAGAGAACGGTAGTATGATTCTGCTCCCGGATTCTCCGAAATGTCAAACAGTTAACTTGACTTACACTGGGGTGCGCTGCGGTGGAACAGCGATTTGGAATTGCTAAGAGGCGATGTTACCAAGTTTGGATGAGCCAAGAACGTCTTGCACTACCTATATTAGGCTATATGTTAATTGAAGCCTCTACTTACTATTTTATTAGTTAGGCACTTATCCGTCCCTAAGGGTATATAGTCTTGCTTCTCGCTAAGCCCCCTAAAATCAAGATATTTATTTGTGTATATCCTAGTCCTGAAGCTCGATCATTTTTGACTGCACCTCCGCTTAAAAGTAACAACATTTCTCCAACCAGAATTCGTGCAAAGTTGCTAGGCCACAACACGAGCCGAGCCCCAAGATCCCGGGTACAAGTAGCAAAAGCTAGGAATATCAAGTGGAAGGTCTACTAATATGCTATTTCCACGTAAACATCAATGCTCTAAAATCGGCCAGCTCAGCAGCCACCTCCATACCATGCCAGGTCTCTGCAGCTGTTGAGCAGGTGATGCAGGGTATAGTAGCTCATGAGGTCAATAGTCAAATCGGCACCTCCTTGCAAGACACTGTCTTCATCACACTATTGGTCGCCCCGGTTAAAGTCTGGATGGGAGTGCTGACGGCTCAAACGGTCAAACCTATTCCCAGAGCCCGGGCTCTCATTCAGGGGTCGAAGCGAGACTGCGGGGAAGCGACAAGACACGACCCGACGGCAGTTACGACCTCGTGAATTGTCCTTTCATCAATCTATATCAATTAAACCGCTTCCCCACAATCGCCACAGATTGATGCGCCTTCCTCGATCTCACCCACTCGTCCGCCTGGTGTTTCTCAGCCTGCTCTTGTCGAAGCCTACCCTAGAGACGCCCGGGATCTCCACCTCACAGCACTCTGGTACCTGGCGTGGGGCGCGGTAACTGACAGGCATCTCATATCGATCATGATTCACTTGGCTAATTGTTTTCTCAGCTCTATATAGTTTGATAATTTTACCATACTCTAGGATAAATGGGAAATGTATATAATAACTCTCTCGCAGCCAGCATGTGTTCTGCGCCGTGGGCATCGTGTCGTTGGTCTTATACACCAAGTCAATTTTGTCTATTTTTATCATTGCCCCTAACTGTCCTCGAATATGAGGAACCCTCACATCATGAAGTCAGCTTTACTGCTGTCATCCCTTTGTGAGACTTCCCTTATCATTCACTAGTCTGTCTGATGATTGATGAGTAATTCAGTCACGCCCTTTGCCCGGGCACAAACTGGGGATCTGTATACTGATTCGAAAACCAATATCACGTTCTGGTATGACATTTACCCAGCCCTCATGTTGCGGACATACTAATTCCCATTTAGGAGGGAAACGATCGATTCGGCACAAACAAAAGGTGGAATGCAATGGGGTTATGCATTGCCAGGAACTGCTAGTGGGACCAACGACGAGTATATTGGCTTGATTGTGAGTAAATGCAGAGCAAATGATTGTCTCACAGTACCCTGGTGCTTATGTGCTTGAAGGTTGGTTCCTTGCAGAGCGGCCATAAAGGATGGTCAGGGATTAGTCATGGTGGTGGCATGCCTAATTCTCTCCTTCTCATGGCCTGGGTCGATGGCGAGAATATCAAAACAGAATTTAGATACGCCAGGTAAAGCGTTCGGAACCTTGTCATGGCCTGACTACTAACTGCACACAGCGGCTACGTTGCTCCTGATATCTACACAGGAAATGCCACCCTTACACAAATCTCCCACTCCATCAATGACACACACTTTTCCCTGGTTTACCGCTGCCGGTGGTGCTGGGCGTGGAATCAAAACGGTGCAACTAGCCAACAACTTCCAACAGGTGATTCACAGGTTATTGGTTGGGCGCAAAATTTGGATGTACCTTCTAATCCAATTCGCGAGCACAACAATGGACAAGCACAATTTGGTGCTCCCGTAGCCAGCGCCAGGAACGCCGCATACACTGAGTGGGTGTCTAAGTATGGTGGTGGTGTGACAACTCCCACGTCCACTCCAACTTCTACTCCAACGTCCACCCCAACATCTACTCCTGCCGGGCCAACAACGTGCGTTGGGACTCCCGCCCCTACTCAGACATTCGATTACATTGTCGTTGGTGCTGGTGCTGGGGGTATTCCTGTGGCAGACAAACTCTCTGAGTCCGGTAAAAGCGTTCTTTTGATTGAAAAGGGACCTCCATCGCTAGGGCGGTGGAACGGCACTATGAAACCAAAATGGCTCGAAGGCACTAACCTGACTCGGTTTGATGTGCCTGGACTATGCAACCAAATTTGGGTTGATTCCGCTGGTGTTGCCTGCACCGATATTGACCAGATGGCTGGGTGTGTTCTTGGAGGCGGAACTGCAGTTAACGCTGCCCTTTGGTGGAAACCCGTCCCACTTGATTGGGACTATAACTTTCCCGCTGGGTGGAAGTCGGCTGACATGGCTGCCGCGGAATCGCGAGTCTTCTCGCGTATTCCTTGGACAGATCATCCTTCAATGGACGGGAAACTGTACAAACAGGAGGGTTTCGACGTTATAGCCAGTGCCCTTGCTGCTGATGGTTGGAAGAGTGTCACTGCGAATGACGTTCCCGAACAAAAGAACAGAGTCTACTCCCACACACCTTTTATGTATTCCCATGGTCAGAGAGGCGGACCATTGGCTACTTATCTTGTCAGTGCTTATGGCAGGAAGAACTTCCAGCTTTGGATGAACACTGCTGTTAGGCGAGTTATTCGGACCAAGGGCCACATCACAGGTGTGGAGCTTGATGGAGGCAATGGCGGCTATTGCGGGGTCGTCAATGTAACTGCCAACACTGGCCGGGTCATACTCTCTGCTGGAACTTTCGGTTCGACCAAACTCTTATACCGGAGCGGTATCGGACCTAAGGAGGAGCTTCAGGTTGTTAGTAACAGTGTGCAAGACGGGCTATCAATGATCAATAGTTCCGACTGGATTGACCTTCCCGTCGGAAGGAATCTAAATGACCACGTTAATGTAAGTAATATCACGGTATCAACCTATAGGACAGCCCTTGCTGAGTTCATTCCAGACCGATCTTGTAATCAGGCACCCAAATGTCTCATTCTACGACTTCTATGGAGCATGGTCTGATCCAATAAAATCCGACGAAGATACATACCTTAGCAACCGCACTGGAATTCTCGCACAGTCTGCTCCAAATATCGGGCCTATGTTCTGGGAGATCATTAATGGCACCGATGGCATTGCAAGATCACTCCAATGGCAAGCTCGGGTGGAGCCATCCCCACCGGCCACCGATAATAGTAGGTTCTATAACGCATTATTTTGGATAACAATGAGCTAATAATCGTCTCTCTCAGCCTCGATGACAATGAGTCAATACCTGGGTCGCGGATCAACCTCTCGAGGTACCTTGTCAATTAACGGGGCATTGAGCATGTATGTTTCGAAAGTACCCTATCTCCACACTCAGGAAGACATCGATGCTGTCGTCAAGGGTATTGAAAACCTCCAAAAAGCCATCGCAAAAGTTCCAGGAATTATTTGGGAGGTTCCAGCTCCAAATGTCACTGCTCGAGATTTCGTAAACGGAGTATGTTCAACATCTTCTTTCTCCTCACTTGCGTGTTCGCAAAGAATATGCTGTAACAACATTGATCGTATTGACTCTATCTTCAAGAGTCTATGTACACTTTGTTGTGCCGATAAATGCAGGCTCGTAGGTCACGGAAGTTGTATTGTGTTTCTAAATGACGAAAACAGGTCCCAGTCACAGCCGCCAAGCGCCGCTCCAACCATTGGATCGGTACTGCCAAGATTGGCACCGACAGCGCGCTGACAGGCGGCACCTCCGTCGTTGACACTAATACGAAAGTATATGGAACCGACAATTTGTTTGTGGTTGATGCCTCAATTTTCCCAGGACATATTGTAACCAATCCATCTGTAATATAGCCCCGATCTTGGATCATGGTGCTTCTTGACTAATTTTTTATCTCCAAGGCTTATATCGTTACCATAGGTGAACAGGCGGCTTCAAAGATTCTAGCATTAGGTACTACCGGAAATGGACAAACTGGGGGTACAACGATGGCTGGCGCGGTACGTTAAACAACCAATTCATTAGTGCATGTATAGGGACTGTTAGGGTATTAGATTCATTGCTGTTGCTGTGTAGTGGGATGAAGGTGTAGGACTGAATCCCCTACATGTGTGCCTAACTTAATCTTTAAGAACTCTTAATCGTCATATATAATATAAATTGGAAACACTGGCTAATTAGTAGCAGTACAAGCAATGTAGCGGACGGGGATATAAGGGGCCGACAACCTGTATTGATGGATATACTTGTAAGGTTTGGAATTCCCACTATTCACTTGTAGGTACCTTAAAGATATAATGCTGTGCTATGTTACTTGCTAATAGTCATTAGTGTCTTCCTAATTAAATGTAATTTATATGGATTTGCGTATCATATAGTTAAAAAGGCAAAAAGCAATATTGCCTACCAGCTAAAATTTCGGCGTTACTTTTGTCACGACACAAAGTTTGAAGCTTCAGCCTTTGCCAATCTTACCATATATTGAAGCAGCTGGTTCTTTGCAGATTCATATCCATGTACCACCTCTTGTGACGGACATGCACTAGCCTACCGGATCGCTGCTGAAGCAGTAAAGATCGCCCCCAGGAGAGAAGAACTGTATAACTGTGTTATCGCTCCCAGCTGCGAGGGTCACTAGGCCAAATAGACCACCACCTACCCAACCCAAGGCATATTTACCGAATGAGAGGTTAGCTTATCAATGAAGCCGCATGGAGTCTAAGACCCCTATCTATTACCCTATATGTGAACCAGTATTCTCCGTACATGTAACCGTTACACAAATGCCTCAGGCCTAACAACACCATCGACGATTACAATCCCCAACCACCAATACCACAAGGGCAAAGTGGCGGACGCATGTATGCTCGAACGTTTCGTAGTCAAGATCTAAAAGAACTTGGGCCAGTCTCCTGTTTCTAGAAAAAGCTGCCTCAATTGAAAGGCTGTTACTCTAGCATCGTAACGACGTGTCGGACCATGATCCAGAAGCACTTTAATAGCGGCATAGCTACCTGCTCGGCAAGCGGTTAGCAAAGTGCTGCCGCATTTCTTGCCCGGAATATTAAAATCATGTATATAATTATCATGGAAAGTGGAATTATTGGGAGGACGGCATGAAGCAAATCGAGGGTAAGGTTCGTGCCAATAAAAGCTATCGGTATTTTGTGCAGGATTAACGATCTGACTCTGAAAATAGGTCCGAAGATCTAGATAAAATTGAACACTCAAACAATAAGCTTGCTCAATTCCACGAGGCCTAAAACTAGTTTTTAAAATGAACGCTCAATGTCTACAGATATTATGTTACACGCTTAAAGTTGGCTTTAGAAACAATTCTAGCCGAATAAAAGACTCTGAAACCGTACCCGTATTAATTATAAACGTATCTAACCCTTCGGCGTTCCAGGTAATGTAATCATCCGTCAGCGGCCAAGCTAAAAGCGAAGCAGGCAATATTAGCAAGCTGAGGATCGCTGGACAGAAACAACATGTTGAGTGCCATAGTATTAACCTATTCACATCTTACTGTAAAAAAGGCGGGGAGGGACTTGTATAGGTCCTGTAAGCCTTTTAGTGTTAGAAAATTTCTGTAATTGCTGATTAATAATGCGTCTATATGCTTCCTGCCTAGTAATTTGGTGGAAAGTCTCAAGTGTTTCCGTTCATGTATTCAGAACAGTATCATTCACACCCAGCCTAGAGCAAAGTATTGGCAGCGCGTGTTTCTCCTACACCCCACGAACCTGTGGGGGTGCGACTACCCATAAAGCGAAATGCTGCCATGCGATTAAGGCTGAGTAACAAGCAGTAAGAACACAGATCATTTCTATAACGATGATAATGTAAGAGAGCAAGAATGTGAATTTCTGAAACTGGAGAAGCCACCACCAAGAATAGCCCAACATCTTTCCAGATATAGTACAGTGGAGGTTGCGGTGAGGATGAAAAAGCTCGGTGGCTGCCACTATTTGCATTAATCCTTCTAGCAGAGCTCGGGAGTGAGCGACATATTAATGAGCTTTTATTGACAGAAATAAAATTTAGCCTGATGCTCCTAAGGCTTTGGATAACGCGGAGCAGCGCTTAAGGAGCCTAGGAAGATACGGCTGACATTTGCAGGTTAGAACGGAAATTTACCAAAATAACTCAATACTGTTTACAATCCTTTAATTCCGCGTCGATATTGCCAGGGAGGAGCGTAAGCCTTCTACATAAGTGTAGTGCGTTACTAAAGCCGCTAGCACTGGTGCCTAGCACGAAGGACTATGCTTATCAGCAATCGCACTCGAAATACCGTATTTTTCCTCGCATTTCAATAGAGCTTTAGAACTTCATACGCTATAATATTTAAATTCAATACATAAGGAACTACATAATCTCCAAAGTCTCGCTAAACTGCTTGTTATCTATGCCAGTAGCTAATCGCTCATATAAAGATTAGCTCGTTTTTGATTGCAAGAAAGCTATAAAATCTTGAACATAGAAAAGAGGATTGTAGACTTTAGAAGAAAATGAAGTGGGTGCTAATTCCTGTTCTAAGAGAAAAACATATTGCAATTTATTAGAAAAAGTTTCGTTGTCTGGAGAGGAAATGAGCACTAACGAAGATTCACTAACGAACCCTCTTGTTGCATAGAAAAACCCAATTCCTGCATATCACCATCGCAATTATACCGTAGCACTGCAAGCTGCTAGGCATGGCTTGTGCGCCGTAGGACAGCGCCGCCGTGGACAAGAGAACCAGTATCGCGTTTATCGGGAGGGAGGATAACACAATCACTGGCAGAGCCGAATGAGTTGAAGGTAAAGCCATGACCACCGGCAATGTTTCCGGTATAGCAACCATTCGCACTGGGCGCATAGCACGTGTTGATATTGATGCCTGGGTCGCCACCAGTGTTGGGATCGCACATAGCATCATCGGTGTTTTCGTAGAATGCGCCAAAGCCTTGAAGATAAATTTAAGCCAGTGACAGTAGTTTGTAGAAGTGCTGGGAGCCTGATCTTGTTAAGGGAAGAAGACTTACCATTTCCATTTGAGTTCGTGAACTCAAAGTCCACGGAGTAGACCGCATCGGTAAGATAGATGCAATCAGGATCAGTGGAGTCCTCGTAGGTACGCGACCACGATCCGATGATTGTGCCCGTGCAGTCGCTAGAACCGTAGAAGTTCATCTGCACGGTTTCTTGTGCAATGACAAGTACTGGAGCGGCGATGAGAGAGGCAAGCGCGACGAATCTCATAATGGACATAGTGTTAAGTGAACTGAAAATCTCTTAAGAACAAGAGTAGGGAATATTGATGCTGATCGGGAGCTTTAGCGCTTGGTGCTTCGAAGATTTGTCGAGCTTCGTTATGCCTTTATACTGTCACTCATACCCCACGCGAAACCATCTCTTTGACGAAAGAGGAATAGAGATCAGGAGAATGATTGGAGACACTACGTAAGCGTGCATATTAAAGGATTTTGTGGAGACTGAAACGATGGCTTCTCTAAGCCTCGGAGTAGGGATATCCTTGGAGTACGAGCGATTCCTTTGAAAGTTAGCCTTACCTCTACGAAGAATTTCAAGGATATGGAGTTTACGCTAGGATAAAGTTTCTGTGTAGAATCTATAATGGAGTACATAGAATTTTAAGTCCATAATATATAGCAGGAGGCTCTATCCGAACCGTGCTATTTATTAACTCATGAATCAAGCTTTAATGGCTGAGTAATGCGATTTGTGATGTCGAGCACAACTATAGATTAAACAATAAACATAAAATCAAAAATTATCTGCGGGGGCACCATACGGACGACGTGATGGGAGGTTCTACTAAGTCTGGATTTGAGCCCGTCCGTTTCACGGGAATAAGGGGTAGGCATGTGGCTCCTTCGTAAGAAAATAGAATGGAGGCGTGCGTACTAAAGGGTTCTATGACGTCAAAATAAAGATCCGAGTTCGTATAATACTAGTGTGGGGGCTAGTCTAACAATCTCAAACAACCCTTGTCTCCTTTTACCCAGGCCTTTATCGTACAGTTGTAATAACTGTTTACCATTGTACTGTGTACAATTGGTAGCGACGTAGTGGAATTAGATGCACGTAGATGTACGTAGCGAATTTGAATTTTGTGGGCAAGGATGAAATCTGATTATGTACACAGCTGTTAGGACTGGAACAGCGGTTCTTTGATAAGAAAACAGACAAGGGCCTTACGGAGCTTAAACTAACGACTTATTGCTGCTAGTAAGGAGGTATAATCTGCGAAGTAAGACTTGGCAATGCGTCACTCCTCGGATCTTGCCTAGCTCCTGACAGGGGCACATAAAGTCCCGATTGACCCTTGTATATAGTCGCGCTATAATTACAACTCGCTATGCTCGACACGGGTAGAGCATAGTGCGGAAAACTCCTTTACCTAAATCACCTAGCGGCGCCTCCATGGAGTGAGGATCCGGACAGTAACACTTGGCAGTAACTTTACTGCCCGAATATTCTGCTAAGCCAGCGGCCCAATGGGCAGTAAGAAAGGCTAAGGCGCCATTTAAAAAATATTTCAGTCCTTTTTTTAGTTTTAGGCCTTTACGCCGTTTATATCTAAGTCTCTACGCCTCTACGCTACTACCTCTACATCTATCTCTTTACGTCTACGTCTCTACGTCTGCACGCCTCTACGTCTCTACGTCTCCAAATATTCAAGTCCCTACGTTTTTACATCTCTTGGTCTCTACGTCTCTGCATCCATGTCTCCGCTGTGTAAGAGGGACGCAAGCAGAGACGGAGGCAGGTTTAGCCGTGGAAGCAGAGACACGAGCAGACAGTGATCTTATTGGACTGGGTTGGAGTGTATTTAGGGGTCAAATCCACTCCATACGGTAAATAGGCGGTAGAGCTCCAGGACTCTAATACAGCTGCAGATTAATTATATACTATAAATAGTAAGTCT